>JAVJIF010005343.1:0-247756 GCA_038442645.1 Agave tequilana
TCTTGCTTCTAGCTTTAGATTTTTCTTCGGAATCTGAATTTCATCTGACTCTTTTTCAGATCTGAATGCTGATCGGTCGCTGATATTACATAATTATTATCATATTCTCATACTTATTATATAATGAACTCTGTTTTTAATCCTAATTTTGTTTAATTTATATGCAGGCCCATTGCTAAAAGAAAGGAAAGAGAAACGAGCACAAAAACCATCAAAATTTTGATTTATTCAGAATTAATTCGAAATCAAAAAATCAGGATAGATCAGGCAAATCAGATCGGTTAAAAACTAGTTAGAACAAATCTCTACAAATTTATTAGTTAAAACCCAAGATCAAAGGTCGTTTCGTCAAATCTAGGAGCTGAAACGGAAAATCCAGAACCAGATAACGGAAAATCTCTAAAAGATGAGTTGTCCCCCTGGGTGTGGCCACCTGGTCACACCCATGCGGCGAAAACTCGGCCAAGCTGTGTTTTCACAGCTTAGTTAGGGTTGCTGGGGGAGCGTTTGCTCCCCTTATCTTCGTATGTCCCTGCCCATTTTTCAGATAAAATACTGGATTTTTCAGAGACCAAAGGAAATGATCAAGCAGAGATAGATTTTAGGCTAGTTTTTCATTCTTTTTAGTGTAGTTTTTTTTCATTTTATGTAATTTTTATTTCTTTGTAAGCATAGATTAGACTGAGATTCATGTAAATAAGAGAGAGAGACTTATATTGAGAGTGACACCGATGTAACCTCCTCCTTTCTTTTATCGTTTCTACAAGTAATCAAAGGTAACATCTTTATGCTTTTCTTGTTTATATGTTCTTCTTCTATTTATACTTTTCCTCTTTTGGTCTTGATGAATATCCAAGTGAATCTAGAAGCATCAGTATAGCCATATTTGTGTGAGTGCTAACAATATTTCATGATGATGTTCTCCTCCTCAAGATTCCGTATCATTTCATTCGTCTTCGTCTTGATGATGTAATGTGAATGGGGACTGAGCTCGATCTTATGAGTTATGCGTTAATCACCTCCGAAGTAAGGTAAAACATGCAAGGGTTCCAGGTAAGTCATCAACCAGAGTAGATAAATATTTCTTTTAGCTTTTCTTTCTTTTCTTTTAACTTTTAGTTTAGATCACCAACACCACAATTTTTCAACTCTTTTATCACTCTTTTCAATTTCTATGTATATATCCATTTTCTATTTTCTCCACCTTATCAATCTACCACTTTCTCCGTAACTTAATTTTAACCTATTTCCTTTTTCTTTTAAAGAACTAAAAGATCTTTAACCATTGATTGTAACTTAGAAGAGAACTTGCTAAAAAAAGTTTCCATCGCTAGTCCCTCCTTGTGGATCACGACACGCATAACTAATTGCTATAGCGGTAGTATTGAGTACTTGCACATTCTACTTTTAAAGTTTTGAAATTCTATATTCTTGTGTGCAGTAAAACCTCCATCAAACTATAAAAGGAAGAAGAGAGGAAGAACTTCTATTCAGTGTGTTTAGAATCACAGAAAGGAGTACTATTTATTATGCTCCTAGGATTCTGTTGGAGGATAGAACGATCATTTGGAGTCTGAGCGGTTGCAACGGTTTTGTCTAAACCGTTGTAACTATTCGTTCTAGACAGGAACTGCTGCAGTGGTTTCTTCCAAAGCTGTTTCTTCCAACTGTTGCAACACTGTTGCAGCAAAGCACGAGGGTTCAGTTAGTGGAGCGGGTCGAAACTTGCTGTAGCACCAGTTTGTGTAGCCCAGTTCAAAAAGAACGGGGCCGGGTTGGATCCGCACCCAAGCCTACGCCCAGGCCCAAACCCGAGCCTGGCACCGGCGCCGAGCGGGCGGCGGCGCACACGCGTGTGTGGGCATGGTTTTCGCCCAATTGCGCACGAAAACTCTAAGTACCCAAAGGGCACGTTCTTTGTTCCCATTTTGCTCTATTTAAACACTTCAAACTTCTATCCCATATCCAATGTGGGACTAAATATTTTTAACTACCTTTAATCCCCTTTAGCTTTTGAATTAGGTAAACTTTAGACTTCAATATCTCATTCATTCTAAAATGGAATTGAACATGTAAATATACCACGTTTATCCTTAATGAAAGAAGAACACACTCCAACTATTATCTGGTTGATTTTATTAACGGATCTCACCTTAACTCAGCTCAAAGATTCACCGTTTAATTCTTTATTTTTTTAATAATCTCTCATAATGAATGGAGATTCAAGAAATTGACACACAAAGAGACTGACTCTATAGTGAAAAGTACTTTAGAAAAGAAACTGCATCCGGATAGGTGAACTAGGTCTTGAACCTTTCATAGCGAAACTTTTTATCAGACTTACTGGCTAATCAGTGAACTAAGTCTTGAACTTTCAGCTGTTATTGTAAGCCAAGTCAACAAGGTTCATACAGTAACTTTCTAAAATCAACTTTGGTTCTCGGTTGTGTACATTTTGACCCTGGACATTCTTAGTTTACGAGAGTATCTTTAGGAAAAACAGCCTCTATAGAGATTCTCAAAGAGCTGACTCAGCTTTATACTCACTGATAGGTAGTGAAAAGTGCATATTTTTCCATACATTTACTATCACATTTTCATATTTATTCATATAATTCTGCACATTTACTAATATTTTATTATTTATTGTGTGCAGTCCTTGAGAAATAAAAATAAGGAATAAAGCCTCAAAAGAAGCCCAAAAGCCCATGTTTAAAGCCCAATGTAAAAGTTGCAATTATCAATTATCAAAATTGCAATTACTAAGGGCAATAGTTGCAAATACCAAAAGAAGAGGGAAGGATAGACTTCTATTCAACCCTAAATACTTGCAGGATGAGGATAAAAGCCAAAGAAAGAGAGTGCAAAGATAATAAATTCGTGTTAAAAGATTTGGATTTAGGGTAACTTGCTTCCCAAGTTATCCCGAAAATTCAAAATAAAGAGTCGAGATCCAACTTTCAGAAGAATCAACCCCGATGGACGGACCAGAGGAGGCCACGCGCGAAAGTGCGTGGCCAACCGCCACTACTTGGCCGCGGAAACGCGGCCCAAGCCGCGTTTCAGCGGCAATCCTGTCGAATTCGGCCAGCTGTTTTCGTGGAGGAGTCGTTCTGGGACTCTACTTCCTTCTGCACCTATAAATACCCCTGCAGTGCAACCGAGAACGTCGTACAGCAAACCACAGAGGAAAATTTAGGGTTTTTAGGCTAGTTGTAGTTTAGGTTCTTATTTTTCCTTTTTGTAATTTTTATTCTTTATGTAACTGAGAGTAGAGGATGCTTTCATGGAGGAAGGAGTTTATGCTTGTACTGAGGTGACAGCGGTGTAAGTTTTACTTTTCTTCCATTGTTAATAAAATCTACTCAAGGTTTGTCTTTGTCTATTCTTGTTTTATTCATGTTTTAACCTTGTTTTATTCTTCTATTCTTGTTTAATTGTTTCTCTCTCTGATGACTTGCAAACCATGAGATCCGATCGCTTCGAAACTGCCTAGCCGAAGAAGTGCCCTTGATGGCCTATGGAGATGAACAAGCCTTCTCTTTAGTTTGTCTTTTCTTTTCGTAGTGTAGATTGCGAAGGTGGACGATCCTATACGCCATACTTGAACGCCTACAAAGATAAGGTAAGTCGTTGCAAACTGATCAAAGATAAGCAGGGCAGAAGAGGTATGTATGTGTTATAGTTTTCTTTCTTTTCTTTCTTTAGTTTAGATCACCAACTCCTCATCTTTCCAATTTCTTTCCCAACTCATTGTAAATACCACACTTTTCATTGTAAATACCATTGTGACTAACAAAATAACTAAAAAAGAGATAACTTACTTAAACGCTTCCATCGCTAGTCCCTCCCTGAGGATCACGACCCGCATAGCCATTGCTACCGCGGATTAGAATTGAGCACCTTGCACATCTTTATTTCTAAATCTAAACTTCTCTATTTTGTGTGCAGGAAAAATCTCAATCAAATTTTGGCGCCGTTGCCGGGGAGGGACGGTAAGTATTCTCTTAAAAAAAATTAACTAATTCTTTTATTCTTTTTGTTTGCAGGTTTGGAGAACAGGAAAAATTATAGCAGCAAGGACATATAGCAACTCTGTGCCTCTGCCCTCGAAGGCAGAGCAGCAGAGCCTACTACAGTGTCGCGCAAACGCGGCAATAGCTGCGTTTCCGCGGCCTTAGTATTCACTACTGATTCAGTTTTCTGCAGGTTGCTGCAATCTGCAAATTTGATTTGTCTGCTCTGTTAAATTTTGTTCTGTGATAAACCTGTATACTGCTAATAAACCAACAGTAAAATACTTATTGAAAATGATAAAAATTGATTAGACGTTTGCATTTTAGGCACGTGTCTTTTCAATTCATTTATTTTTACTGTTGAAGAGTGCTGGAGCAAGGTACGTTCGCATTGCATGTAGAATAGGACTCATCTCTTGGTTGATTTTCATTGCTTTGAGTGAATCTTATTTACATATCTTGTACACTTGCACAAACTTATCTTAAGGGCACTAACCCATAACAAGATAAGGTGGGGATTTAATCACCCTTCCTTCGCAAAAATCATATTCCAAGCACTCACTAACCCAAGCCTAACTAAAAATTAATAGATGTTGGCCCTAGGGACATCTCGGACTCAATTAGGAGATTATCCTAAGGGGGAACAGTGTTGGAATTTGACTCCTATCAAATCGGTGTCTAGGAAGGGGATTAGAGCCGAAAGCCCGAAGATTGGTGGTTATTTAATTAAGGAACGTCTTTGACGGAAAACCTCCCACCACTCTTGCCCTGACCTGGCTGATTAACTCGTGGTCAAAGTCTACACCCTACCTCCTGTGGACAGTCTAACCAGTTAGGAGTCGTCTAGGTCATAAGTCTATCCTAACTTAGGTTAGAATTTTTTCTTTTTTGTTTGCTTATTTGTTTGTTTTCTTTTTCTTTGTTTGTGATTGTGTGATATGGCATATAATAATAATTTTTCCAATTTTAATGAGGATCCATATTACACACCTTCTTTTTCGGATTTTACCAACCCGGCATATCATAACTTTGACCAACCTAGTGTGCCGGAATGGTCTTATCCGAATGAATATAACCCATGCCCCCCATCTTATGACCATAATTTTCATACCACTTTCAACTCTTCACAGAGTTCATGGGGTTTCGCTTCCCCCAAGTCCAATGTTCAACCAATTTGTCCTCCATATCCACCTTGTCCACAATATTCCCAAGAGTCATACTCAGATCCACCCATTCAGAATAGAAAACCATCTATCCGGGAAATGATGAGTATGCAGGAGTCCAAGCAACAATCACCATCAATCTTAGACATAATGATGCGTGAGTCCACCGACTCACAGCTTCATCACGATTGTCCCAACAACACTTCCTCTTTTCAAGTCCAATCACAAAATGATGCACCTATTGACTATGAAAAGATGCTTAAAGCCATGACTCAGGCTAGATTAGCTCGTGATCATGAAATAGATATGATGGTTCAATCTTTACGTTCTCACCGTTCGGCCAATTCTGCTTTCGCTGACCACTCTCTTAGAGCCGAAGAGTCACGTTGCTTTGGACAACAAGATTCTAATTCAGTACCATCATTTGAGTTTGCCGAAACTCCAATTGATAGTTTGGCAAGTTATTCCTTTCCTAAAATAGAACTTGAGCATGAATATGATCCTGATCTCCCACTTGGTGATTAAATTTTACTTCCTGATTCAATAATGACTCCGGTGTCTCCACCTGATTTTACTTTTCCCAAGTCAGCATTGGATCCTGTGCCGATTCATCATGAAATTGAATCACCCATTTTTTATGATCATATTGAACTTGACCAATTTTACAATTTTGAAAGTCCCATGGATAAATTGGCAAGTTCTCATTTTTACGATATTGAGCTCAATGAGATATGTGACCTAGATTCTCAAATCTGTGAGCAAGTTCAAATTCCCGAATCATTATTGACTTATGTTTTGTTACCCGACTTAGTTAATCTTTTAGAGTCAGTTTTGATTCTCACACCTATCATTCCTGAACTTGAATCACCAACATTGAGTCACATTCCATTGTGGGAAACTGATTGTGGACTTGAGTTTCAACTTCTTGACTTGGACCCACTTCCTGAACCTAGCCCGACTACTGAACCCTTACTTGATTTAAGTTTCTTTCCCGAGTCGGTATTCGTTCCCGTACTTACGACGTCCAAGTCAATCATTCCATCTTTTCACACTCCTTTTTGGGATAAGGCGGTTGACACAATTGACTCTGAAAAAATTATGGAATATGAAAATTTGATGGGGTGGAATTGTTTAAAACGATCATACATACATTTTAGTGAGTTATACGAGAAAAATTTCTGGTAGGTTCCTCCAAATACTACATTATCTTGATTGGGTAGCAACGCTTGGCCCAATTAGACCACCACCGGAACCACCACCTTGAGGTAATTTCTGCCTTCCCTTTCTTCTTTTTTCATGCATATATGCATTCATTCATACATTGAGGACAATGCATGAGATAAGTGTGGGGGTAGGCTTTACTAACATACTAACATAGTTAGAAACTAACAAAATTTGCTGATAAAAAAAAATTATAAAAAGGACAATATTTTGACTTATCTTTTGAAATAAATCTGAGTTAGTCTTAAGAATTAGGAAAATCATGATTAGGATTTCTAAAAACTTAGTCAAAATAAATAAATTGTTGAATTTTTAGGTATAAGAGGAGAAATTGAATAAGTAGTTAGTCCTAATTTTTATCTTAATGAAATGTGCATACCTAATGCATATCTAGGATTCTAAGACAAAGACCCTTGTGCCTCATAAAAAATTATTAAAATAAAAAAAATCACCAATTAAGCTGGATACATGTGCCTCAAGAAGCATAAATATTCACGTCTAAAGGTGAGTTCTAAATAAAATAAAGTCCTTAGTTTTGTGGCCTAGTTCGCTCGAATTTGAGTCCGCAGGGTGTTTTCTCAGGTGCCCTAAAGCCGACCGGTTTAGGAGCCACCGACTTTAAGTTCGCTACATGGATAGATTAGAAAGCCTAAGAAAACTGAGAAATATTATATATGTATTAACACATCTAATAGTCAATTAGTTAGGTATGAGGGCCTCAAGAAGCCTTGATACTTACACGAAAGAAAATTAGATGAGTTATACATATTTAAAAAAATAAATAAAAAAATATATATATATATATTCATAATAATAAAGAGGCATGAGAGTCCAAGTTAAGGAATTCCTAGTAAAAATTCATAAGGATGCATATGATTTTTGGTAACGAAAAAGACTATACACAAATTCAATTTTGATCCTTACTTAAAATGGATAACAATTTATTTTATAAAGACTAAGTTTAAGAATGAATAAAAATGAGGATCCTAAAAACTTATAGATTACTTAGTCTTTTCAAAAGTATTTCAAATATTTTCCTTTTCATGGATTTTGTGGGTGTAATCCGCTGAAAACCCTCACGAGAAAACACTCGTCCTTTAGGGTATCCTAGGGGTTTAACGGCTTGTTGCACGTGTTAGGTGCAATCGTGATTCCTACGAAAGTGAGTTAGCTAGTTTAGTTTTTCTTTTTCTTTTTGATTTTTACTCGAGGACGAGCAAAAAGATAAGTGTGGGGGTGTGATAGGTAGTGAAAAGTGCATATTTTTCCATACATTTACTATCACATTTTCATATTTATTCATATAATTCTGCACATTTACTAATATTTTATTATTTATTGTGTGCAGGCTTTGAGAAATAAAAATAAAGGAATAAAGCCTCAAAGAAGCCCAAAAGCCCATGTTTAAAGCCCAATGTAAAAATTGCAATTACTAAGGGCAATAGTTGCAAATACCAAAAGAAGAGGGAAGGATAGACTTCTATTCAACCCTAAATACTTGCAGGATGAGGATAAAAGCCAAAGAAAGAGAGTGCAAAGATAATAAATTCGTGTTAAAAGATTTGGATTTAGGGTAAGTTGCTTCCCAAGTTATCCCGAAAATCCAAAATAAAGAGTCGAGATCCAACTTCCAGAAGAATCAACCCCGATGGACGGACCAGATGAGGCCACGCGCGAAAGCGCGTGGCCAACCGCCACTACTTGGCCGCGAAAATGCGGCCCAAGCCGCGTTTCCGCGGCAATCCTGTCGAATCCGGCCAGCTGTTTTCGTGGAGGAGTCGTTCTGGGACTCTACTTCCTTCTGCACCTATAAATACCCCTGCAGTGCAACCGAGAACGTCGTACAGCAAACCACAGAGCAAAATTTAGAGTTTTTAGGCTAGTTGTAGTTTAGGTTTTTATTTTTCCTTTTTGTAATTTTTATTCTTTATGTAACTGAGAGTAGAGGATGCTTTCATGGAGGAAGGAGTTTATGCTTGTACTGAGGTGACAGCGGTGTAAGTTTTACTTTTCTTCCATTGTTAATAAAATCTACTCAAGGTTTGTCTTTGTCTATTCTTGTTTTATTCATGTTTTATCCTTGTTTTATTCTTCTATTCTTGTTTAATTGTTTCTCTCTCTGATGACTTGCAAACCATGAGATCCGATCGCTTCGAAACTGCCTAGCCGAAGAAGTGCCCTTGATGGCCTATGAGATGAACAAGCCTTCTCTTTAGTTTGTCTTTTCTTTTCGTAGTGTAGATTGTGAAGGTGGACGATCTTATACGCCATACTTGAACGCCTTCAGAGACAAGGTAAGTCGTTGCAAACTGATCAAAGGTAAGCAGGACAGAAGAGGTATGTATGTGTTATAGTTTTCTTTCTTTTCTTTCTTTAGTTTAGATCACCAACTCCTCATCTTTCCAATTTATTTCCCAACTCATTGTAAATACCACACTTTTCATTGTAAATACCATTGTGACTAACAAAATAACTAAAAAAGAGATAACTTACTTAAACGCTTCCATCGCTAGTCCCTCCCTAAGGATCACGACCCGCATAGTCATTGCTACCGCGGATTAGAATTGAGCACCTTGCACATCTTTATTTCTAAATCTAAACTTCTCTATTTTGTGTGCAGGAAAAATCTCAATCACTCACATATGTGATCGTCCTATTAAGAGTAGTATACTCTACCCTACTTATTTTAATAATAAAATATAGGCATCATTAAAAGCATTAAGCTTATCCTTAATCAACTTATAGAAAGCATTTGGGTGCACCACAGGAATGAGTTGGAGTCAAGATCCTAAGTGCTTACTTGCAGAGTCAATCATAACTAGTTTTTCCTCTTGAACTTAGTCTGTGGGATCTTCAGTCGCTAAGTAAGATTTCCATTAAGCTCACTCAATAAGGTTAGGCATTTAGACCCATTTTCCTTGATGCACAGTTTATACGATCTCCACTTAAACTTTTAGTAAACGGATCCACTAAATTATTTTTTAACGATACAAAGTCAATAGAGATAATTTCATTTGAGAGCAACTATTTAACGGTATTATGTCTACGATGAATATGTTTAGACTTACTGTTATATATAAAATTTTGTACCTTAGATATCACTACTTGATTATTACAGTGAATGCATATGGTGGGCATTGGCTTTGGTCATAATGTTATATCTTCAAAAAATTGTCGAAGCCATTCTGCTTCTTCTCTAGCCTTATCTAAGGCTATAAATTCTGATATCATTATGGAACAGGTAATGCAAGTTTGTTTGGAAGATTTTCAAGATACCATTGCGCCTCCAAGAGTAAATACGTATCCGCTAGCTGATTTTGATTCCTCAAAATCTACAATCCAATTAGCATCGTTGTATCTTTCAAGTACATGTGGATATTGTCTATATCTCGAGGAATATTCTTTGGTATGCAATACGTAACCTAATACTCGTAGCATAGTAGTTCAATAATCATCACTAGGGTTACTAATGTATCTGCTTAATTTGTTTACAGTGTAGGTAATATCGGGTCTAGTGTGATTCATTAAATACATTAGACTTTCGATAATCTGATAATACTCTAACTATCGTACTCCAATTTTTGTATTCTTGCGAAGGTGAATGTGTGAGAAAAAAGGATTTGTATTCTCTTTTATACTATGTTCCTTGAATCTTTCTATCATCTTATCCACGTAGTGAGATTGAGATAGACTGATTCCATCTAGTGTTCTTGTGATTTTAATTCCTAAAATTACATCAGCAACTCTCAGATCCTTCATATCAAAATTGTTGGATAGCATTCTTTTAGTGGACTTAATAACTTCACTATTTGTCTCAAGATCAACATGTCGTCTGCATATAGACAAACAATGATACATGCATCTTTAACTATTTTAGAGTAAACACACTTATCACATTCATTGATAGTGAATCCATCTTTGATCATGACACTATCAAATTTCTCATGTCATTATTTTGGAGCCTGATTTAGACCATTTAAGGATTTAACCAATTTACATACTTTATGTTGTTGGCCCTTGACTATAAATTTTTCATGTTGCTCTATATATATTTCTTTATTTAATTCACCATTTAAGAATGCAGTCTTGACATTCATTTGATGGATATCTAAGTTGTGCAATACTGCGATCGCAATTAACATCCGAATGAAAGTTATTCTTATTACTGGTGAATAAGTATCAAAGTGTCAAGTTTTTCTTTTTATCGATAACTCTTGGCTACTAATCTAATCTTATACTTATTGATAGATCCATCGGGTTTTAATTTTCTTTTAAAATCCACTTACTCCTAATTGGTTTACTATCAAGAGACAAGTTTGCCAATTCTCAAATATGATTGCTTAGGATGGATTTTATTTCACTATTTATAACTTCTTTCCACATTTGTGCTTCTGGGGTAGACATAACCTCTGTAAATATTTGAGAATCTCTTTAATAGCATATGCTATGAAATCTGGACCAAAAGATTTTAAGATTCTTAATCTCTGACTTTTTCTTGGTTCAACTTCTTTATTAACAATTGGTTCCTTGGGCTTTCGTCCCTGAACGCCATCTCGTGTGTTCTTTTCCCAGAAGTCTTATCTTCTTTCCATTTGTATGGAAAGATGTCTTCAAAGAACACATCTCTAGATTTGATAATCATGTGTACATGAATATCCAGTATTTCTGATTTATGCACCAGAAATCTATAAGCACTGTTATTCAAGGCATAGTCTATGAATATACAGTCTATTGTTCTTGCTCCCAACTTAGTCTTTTCAGGTAGTGGTGCTAGTACCTTTACAAGACACCCCCACATTTTGAGATAATGGTAGGAAGGTGTCCTTCCATGTCATAACTCAAATGGTATAAGACCAAGTTTCTTGTGGGGTACTCTGTTTAGAATATAATTTTGTAGTTAATAGAGCTCCCTCCTATAAGTTCTGTGGAGCTCCAGAATTTACGAGCATGAAATTGACCATCTCTTTTAAAGTTCTGTTCTTCCATTCATCAATTCCATTTTGCTGAGGAGTATATGTTGCTGTAGTTTGATGGATTATACCAAATTTAGCACATAACTCACTAAATTCATTTGATTCATATTCTCCGCCTTTATCAGATTTTAGAATCTTTATATTCTTGTTGAGTTGATTCTCAACATAGGCTTTATATATCATAAACATATTTATTGTCTCATCTTTATTGTTTAGTAGATATACATAACAGTATCTTGTACAGTCATCAATAAAAATAATAAAGTACTTTTTCCCTCCTCTTGTTGGCACAAATTTCAAGTCACACAAGTCGTTATGAATTAATCCTAAATGTTCTGTATTTTGATCAATTGAGTGAAATAAATTTTTCGCGAACTTGGCTTTAACACAAATCTCACACTTGTGAATTTCTTCCAAGTTGAGTTTATAAATATATCCTAAATTAGACAAGTTTTGCAAGGGCTTGTAATTTACATGCCCTAATCTAGTAGGCCATAAAATAGGAGACTCAAGCAAATAAACATAAGATTTTCCTTTATTTATTGGTTACAGATACACGGAACTTTTATCCACTATAGCAACATTGGCCTTAAATAGACCATCAATAAGATAACTCTTACCTACATATATACCACCCTTAGTAAGAACAAATTTATCCGATTCAAAAAACCATTCTAAAACCTTTCTTACTAAGGATTGATCCAAGGATCAGGTTCTTGCGGATATCTAGAACATATAGTATATCGTTCAGAGTGAGATCCTTCCCAGATGTCCACTTCAGGATGACTTTTTCTTTTCTCTCAACCTTGAAAATGGCTGAGTTGTCTATGAAAAGTTGTTCATCTTACTCTAGTTTTTGATACTCAGAGAATAATAATTTCTCAGAGTAGTTGTGTCGAGTAGCCCCAGTGTCTACCCACCAATCTTTATTACTGGATGTCAGATTCACTTCTGACACCCAGCTGATAGGCTTGGCGACACATGGTTGGTCAGGTTTGCCTGTGGATGGTCCTTCTTGTTCTTTTTTGGGACAGCTACGACATTCATTCGCGTTGTGTCCTTTTTTATTGCAGATGTAATAGGGTCCCTTGAAGCGCTTGTTCTTGCCTTCTTGGTCCTTACCTTTATACCCCTGGGCAGTCTTCTTCCACTTCAAGCCTTTGAAAGTAGATGCTTTTCCTTTTGAGTCTTCAATCACATTGGCATTGGATTCATAGGAGTTTTTGTTGCTCTTTTTCTCAGACTTTCGGTTGTCCTCTTCAATCCAAAGCCTCACAATGAGATTTTTCAACTTCAGCTCCTTGCGTGTATGCTTTAGGTAGTTCTTGAAATCTCTCCACACAGGTGGGAGTTTCTCCATGATAGTAGCAACCTGAAAAGTTTTAGGTAGAATCATACCTTCAGTCTCTATCTCGTGTAAGATAAGTTGGAATTCTTGCACCTGACTGATCATAGTCTTGATGTCCACCATTTTGTACTCCAAAAATCATCCCACGACGAACTTCTTGGTGCCGACATCCTCAGTCTTGCACTTCTTGTCTAGACTTGCCCATAACTTCTTTGCCGTTGTGATTGGACTAGACATTGTAAAGAGAGTCATTCAGTCCATTTAAGATATAGTTTTGACAAAAGTAGTCACCTTGCGTCCATACATCAACTGCAAAGATTAAGTCCTGATCAGTTACGGGTTCCGATAGATCCTCTTGCAGGAATTTGGCCAAATGCAGTGTAGTCAATTAAAAGAGTATCTTTTGTTGCCACCTCTTGAATTCAATGCCATCGAATTTTTCTGGCTTCTCCGGCTTCGGGTTAGGAAGTGGAGCAGGCACCAGTATCTATTGAATTTGCATGTTCGGTGCCTTACTGGTACTATCTTGATTAGTCTCAGATATTTTCTGTAATTCAAACAGAACAGAAGTAAGTAACTTCAAGAATTTAATTGTCTTAAGATTATTATATGCAGGAATAGATCTGATAACTAATCAATGTTATATACAATAATATTTATGAATATAAATATTTCAATATAACTCCTGTATAAAGATGTTAGTTCACTTATACAGCAATTGGAGTGAGGTACGTATGTAGCGAATCTTCTTAAGACAATTACGTCCCCAGCTACGGTGCTAACGGGTTACTAAACACTGGTCTTCCAAGATACAACACTCCTTCACGGTATTTGAATAGTACTATCAAATCACCGTACGATCGAACCGCAGTTAATCACTACCTTCACAAAAATTCAATGCAGCAGGACGCAGACAAATTTCTGAGTGAATATTTGTCTTAAATTTGAAAGAATATCCACTGTAGAGAAAGGAGAGAGGGCGAAGAATAATTGTCTTAAGAAGTCACAGATTCAGACAGCAATTCTATTTAAGAATCTATTGAATTTTCTAAGGTTTCTTTCAGAATGAATGTAAAAGGAAGAAGAGAGGAAGAACTTTTGTTTAGTGTTTAGAATCACGGAAAGGAGCACTATCGGAAAGGAGCGCCTAGGATTCTGTTGGAGGACAGAACGGTTATTTGGAGTCCAAGCGGTTGCAAAGTTGTTGCAGCGCAGTACGCGGGCTTGGGTAGTGGAGCGGGTCAAAACTTGCTGTAGCACCGAACCCGTGTGGCCCGGTTCAAAAATAAGCGAGCCGGGTTGGATCCGGGCTCAAGCCCCCACCCGGGCCTCAGGCAGGTAGCGCGCACGGGAGCATGTGCAGGCATGGTTTCCCCCAATCGCGCTAAAACTCCAAGTACCCAAAGGGCACACTCGTTGTTCCCATTTTCCTCTATTTAAGCACTTCAAATTGTTGGATTCTGCTTAACAGGAATCAATCTGACAACTAATCAAGATCACTGAGATATCAACAATCTAATTGGCCAGGTCGGCAAATATCAGGTGGGAGGTTTTCCGTTCAATAGAACGTTCCTTAATTTAAGAACCACCTTTCAATTTTCTTCCTTGGTTAAACACCAATTAGACTGAATCTAAATCAGTCTCGATATACTGTTAAGTATATCCCCTGTATAAAGAAGTTAATTCACTTATACAGTATTTGGAGTGAGGTACGCTTAGAGCGAATCTCCTTAAGACAATTACGTCCTCCGCACCGGTGCTAACGGGATAATGGACGCTGGTCTCCCAAGATACAACACTCCTTCACGGTATTTGGATAGCACTACCAAATCACTGTACGGTCGAACCGTAGTCAATAAGTACCTTCCACAGGAAGCAGCGGTACAAGGACATATTTCAGATGAATATTTGCCTTTACTTTGGAGTAGCACCCACTGTTGAGGACGAATGAAGGTTGAAGAATATTCTTCTTCAGAAGTACCAGATTCAGACAACAATTTTATAAAAGAATCTGTTGAATTTTCTGATCCCTCTTTCAGAATGAATTTTGTAGAAGAAGTCGCTTTCCTACTTCTCGCTGGAAGCCTGGTTCAGAACTCCGAAATTCACTTCAGGTCAGAACTTAGAGAAAGAGAGAGAGAGAGAGAGAGATTATTTTCTCTGTTGGTGTGTTTGAGAAAGGGAATTCGGAGCGCTATTTATAGCGCTCCGGGAGGGGCATTCTCATCCGTAAATGTCCAACAGTTGTAGCGGTTCGGAACGAACCGTTGCAACCGTTTGGTCCAACCGCCCAAACTGCACAACGGTCCAACTGCTTGGACGGTTTTCAGACATCCGTTGGCGGAGCGGATCGCACCGGCCGCCGCCAGCGGCGGCGCGCGCGCGCATGCACGCACGCATGTGCGAGCATAGTTCCCTCCTTTTCGCCCGCGAAAACTCCAAGTACCCAAAGGGCACGCCCTTTGTTCTCAATTTTCTCTATTTATACACCACAAACTTCCATCTCATGGCCAATGTGGGACTAAATGCTTTTAGCTACTTTTAGTCCCATTTTGGCTTTGAATTAGGCAATCTTTAGACTTGAATATCTCATTCATTCGAAGTCGGAATTGAACATGTGAATATACCACGTTCATCCCCAATGGAAGGAGAACACACTCCAACCATCATCCAATTGATTCGATCAACAGATTTTGTCATAATTCAGCTCAAAGATTCGCTTATATATTCTTCAATTCCAACACAAATTTCCACCACATATCCACTATGGGACTAAATGATTTTAATTACCTTTAGTCTCCTTTAGCTTTTGAATTAGTCAAAAATTAGACTTGAATATTTCATTCATTCTAAAACGGAATTGAACATGTAAATATACCACATTCATCCCCAATGGAAGGAGAAAACACTCCAACTATTATCCGGTTGACTTTATCAACGGATTTCGCCTTAATTCAGCTCAAAAATTCACTGTTTAATTCTTCGTTTTCCCAACAGGACCGAGCATTTCAACGCCCCACACCGAGTTGCTTCTCTGAAATTTCAGTTTTGAACTTTAAATATCATGGCAATCGAGTTTTTCTGAATTATTACAGTTATTATCTTTTAAAGGTCTGGTTGTTTCTCATTTTTTATTTTTTATTTTATACACACAGCTCTGACCCAATGGGAAAAGGAAGTGGGTCAAGAAACTATTGACCTTGATTATTGACCCCGGTTTTATTATTTGAGAAGAAACGAGTGGAATGTAGGTTGGACGGCAAGTACGTGACAAGTCCCACGCGTATTTGACGCTGCTTCTCCCTCGTTGAACAGAACCATCGGTTGACGACGCTTGCCGACCGGTCTGGACTAAAATATTACACTGCAAAAGGGTCGTCAATTAGTTGTTACCATATTGCTTTCTCAGATTAGGACGATGGTTTGAACAGGACCATTGTTTAGACTAGATTTCGCAAAGCATGTGGGCTCCTCACACCGATCAATTATCACGAGAAAGAATCAGTTTTTTTTTTTTTTTCCTTTTTAAAAGAAATTTTTTGTATTTATACGTCTTTTTACGTTTCATTTTGTTAGATTATTTTGTTAAGATCTTTTTAATGGAGTATCCATGTGCTTTCTGGACGAAAAGATTCCAACTACTGGAGCTCAGAATTTTCAGTAATTTTGTTTTTAAATAATTGATAATTGATTTATATCACATCTCTCAACCCCCAAAATTTTTTTAAAAACATATTTTAATTTGATTTTAAAATTTTTTTTAGATAACTAATAGGTGGAAATTGTGTTTGTATAAATGCACATAATTTAAAGGTTTTGAAGGCTTTTTAGCGAGGAAAGAGGACATAGAGGGGGCGGGAAGGGCAGCAAAGAGAGTTAGGAGGGTGATTACTGATTAGGGATGAGTGGGAGTATGCAGTTAAACAGAGAGAAGAGGGGACGGTGATAGTGACCAGTGATGGATATAAATTGTTTAAGGGGGCAGGAGCGAAAAAAAATTGCACTTTTATCTTAGGATTTAGTTTATAAATTTAAAATAAAATTAAAATAGCGACATAAATCTAAAATGGCGACAATCTTGATTTTGGTATTAATTGTAGACGCTAATCTAACTTTTTTTTATTGTTAAGAAGCGAATCACCCTAATTTTGTACTTTGTTTATTTAAACACGATATATATCTTTTTTCCCGATATGATAAGAGAATGAATGTGATGTGCCTACTCATATCTTTAAAGACTTTTATATCCAATTAAGGAAAAGAAGGGTAAAGCGTATGTATCTGGCCTACTAAAAGATGTGGACACTATCAATTAACTTTTTTTCCCCAAAAGATTAGCAAATAGCAACAATTATTTTTGAGAGGAATATCAATTATATAAGTGAGAAAGGTTCATATACTGCATATTTTGATTAGCATATTTTGATACTATTCTAATTTTTTTGATAATACAAAGGCCAAAAGCCAAAAGCCAAAGCCAAAGCCGGCCAAAACCAAAACCAAAAGACACCATGTATGGCATATTTCACAATGTTAATTTAAGTTATAAAATAATAAAAAAAGGCTAATATTCTTACAAATACTCTGCATATTTATTTAAAATATAAAATCACGGTAACATAACCGCGAGTCACCAAACCCCCGCGATTCAACTCCCTTGTCTTCTTTTTCATTTTCATTGGGACTTCGGCACGCATATCAGCTGTTTCCACGAAAGTAGAAAATCCTTTTGTCAAGAACCCTGAATCTAGAAAGATACGGAAGAAATTTCCCCCAATTTTTTTGTCCACTACACCCACTGAAAAACCCACTACGTGGTCCACGTGTCAGTTCACTTAGGGTGCAGCAAAAATAAAGTAAACCCACGAGACTCACAAGTGATCGGCTTCTCCATTTAAACGCCCCCCCGCCTTCTCTCTGTGCAAAGCCTCCAGCTTCGAAGGGGGAGAGAGGGAGAGAGAGATGGAGAAGGCCATTAACAGGCAAAGGATCTTGCTTCAGCATCTGAACCCCTCGTCTTCGAGCGATCCTTCAATTCTCTCGGTAATCTGCTCTGCTCCATTTTTAATTTTGATCGTTGATCCTTAACCTAGGGTTTAAGATTTGTTGATCGATTTTGTTGTGTTTTGATTTGGTCTAATTGTTGATTGTTTGATTAGTCATCGGTATGTGCTGCTGGAGATAGCGCGGCGTACGAAAGGAATGCTAGTTTTGGGGATGATGTTGTGATTGTAGCGTAAGTTTTTTGTTAAGCTGAAAAATCGTCCATTTAGCATTTTTGTGTTGAAATCTTTAGGCGAAGACTCGTTATGAAACCGTTTCATCTATTAAATTAGGTATCAGGTAGGAATTGCAGTGTTAGTTAAAGTTTATCATAATGGTTTTGTTTTAATTAGGAACAGAAGTTATAACTACTAGGGTGAGACTTTAATACTACTACTAGGGTGAGATTTTATTACTCCCAAGGCATAACTAAATTTGTTATGCCCACCTGTAAAAATACATGTTGTGCAATGAAATTAGAAGATCTATTAATCTTAATTTACATATCTTGAGAACTCTATGCATAAAAAAAATATGTATTTTGAGGGTCATTTACTCATGTTTTAAGTGGTGCTTTTCTGACAATTAGAAGCCGTTTTTACAACAACTTGATGTATGACCAATGGGTCTTCAAAGCGTATGAATTTTTGTTATAAATCTTTTAAAACATCTAGATCGATATGAGTGGAATGGATCGTTCATTTTTTTTTCATATCATGCATGAGATAACTAAAGTATTAAAGCCTATCCCCTACTACTATTTGAAAAACTTTCAACATCTGTTTAATTCTCGAGTTGATTTAGGCAGTTCAATAATTGTTTTTTATGAACCATTAATTATGTTATTGGACTGTTTTATAAACATTGGACAAAGCTTTAACTCCCACAGATGGTTTAGGCACTTTAATAATTCTTTTTTCTGTACCATTTATAATGTCACTGGAATGTTTTATAAACATTGGACAAAGCAACAAGCTTGAGTGGGCAATTCCAACAACACCATGTGCATTATGATGATGGTAAAGGAACAGAAGTTTTAATACATTGTAATCCATGACCTCGATAATGTACTAGATTGTGGTCGACCATTTTCTATATTTTCTATTTATGAACAGTAATACTTCTTCATTATGCTGATCTAAATTGCTATGGTCCTTACTAGTTTTCCAGCTGCTGCCAACATTGACAGCGTATCTTCGGAGATTTCTTAAAAAAACTGTTGCAACACTGTATTTTAAATCCAACACGTGTTTTTACCCATACTTTAGGTTTTTGGAGCAGAATAGCTACACAAAGTAATCGAGCCAAACCTGCACAAAAAAAATACAAACTTTTAGAACAGTGTTAGGTCCTCAATTTTACCGTGTAGCCTAGGGCTAACGGGTCGTGATCCAAAAGGAGGGACATCGATAAAAGCATTATGTAAGTTTTTTCTTTTAATTTTTCAAAACTAGTTAATACTTATCTTCTCAGTTTATAAAGAAAATAAAAATGTTAAGTTAAGAAGAAGATGGTAGAAGAAGAGATGGTGGTGGTGCTGTTTTATTTATATAAAAAAGTAAAGACTAAAAAAGAGAATTATAATTCTAAACTAATGAACTGAAAAGAGAAAATAAAAAGAGTACTTACCTCTTTCGTTGAATCATAAGAAAGACTTGCCTCAGTATGAAGTAAAGTAAAGCAAATAGAAAGAGTAACTTGAACATGATGCTTGGCCAGATTGAGTACGATGAAGAAAAGTGGGAAAACTTCACTGATGTCACCTTCAATATAAGTCTCTTGAAAAAGAATTATAATAGTGTCACTCTATAATAATTCTTTCTCTCTTTTCTCATGTAACTCTCTCTAACCTAAAAGAAAATAAAAAAATAAAAATTACATTGAAGAAGAAAAGAAAACCTAAATTAAAGCTCACTCTGAGATGGTGCCCTTTCTACCTTCAAGGTATGATGGTATTTATAGGAAAAAAATCAGAGGGATAGAAAACATATGAAGATAGGAAGAGCTAAATATTTCTTAATTTGAATTCTCTCCTTATTTTCAAACTTGATTTGATTTATTCAGAAATTCAATTCTGATCTGCAGCTTGTTGGCGTGTTGATTGCTGAATATCACTTATCAAATAATAGAATTAGAAAGAGTGATCAACAGAAGAATTGTAGCCCTTTAAGTCTTCTTTCTGTAGCATCTTGAATCATCAGATTTGAGTTTCAGTAGCGAAAGTTATGATTAAAATGCTAAACTGTATCCAGCCTGAATTTGAATCTAAATTGCTTCATCTCATCCGTTGATCTTCTCTCTATCCATTTATCTTCTTGAATTTTCAGTTTGTCTTCTAAAATTAGTAAGATATCCATTTATTTTTAGCAAAATTGATAGGGTTTCTATTTTTTCTTTAAAATTAGATGATATTATCTTATCTGATATATTTAGTTTTCAGATAAGATAGCTTCTAGAATCGTTGGATTTGAATCGATCCCCTTTCTTTTGAACTTTTGAATTTAATTTGATAAATTTCATGATTATCTTCTCCCTATTATACCCTGCATGAATTAGGACATTAAGACAAGTTATTTGCAATATTCAATATAGAATATATATAGGAATATAATAATATTTATGCAATATATGTGTCCAAACACACCCCCACACTTTTCTTTTGTTCGTCCTCGAGTAAAACAAAGAGAAAAGAAAACTAAACTGATCGAACCTAACTCACTTTCGTAGAAATTATGGTGGCACTTAGTTTGTGCAACAAGCTGTTAAACTTCTAAGTTACCCTTAGAGGATGAGTTTTGTCTCGTGAGGGTTTTCAGTGTATTGCACCTACAAAATCCATGAAGAAAAAGAAATAAATTGTTAGTATTTTTTTGAAAACTCATTTTAAAAGGAAAAAAATATTTGAAGTATTAATGTAAAATTTCAAGTAATCTATAAGTCATAGGATTATCAAAACTTAGTCATTTTTAAACTTAGTCTTTATTCAAAAACTTGTTTTCAATTAAGGTGAGAATTAAAATTGTATTTCTCATTTAATCTATTATTTTACCCCAAGTCATATGTACCTTGTGACCGTGAAAATTTGGCTTAGGATTCTTCAACTCTAACTCTTATGCCTTATTATTTTCTTTTCTTTTCTTTTTATTTATGGCGGTAATATCTCTTAGCTTTATTAGGCTTTCTAATTCGCCCATGTAACGAGCCTTAGTCGGTGACTCCCAAACCAGACGGTTTTAGGGCACTGAGTGAGAAAACACCTCAAGAACTTAGGACTCGAGCAAACAAGGTACAAAACTAAGGATTTTTATTTATATGTACCACTTTTAGGCGTGAATACTTATGCTTTGTGAGGCACAAATACCCAGCTTAATCAGAAGAATTTTTTTTGATATATGTATATATAGTTTTTATATAAGGCATAAAAATCTTGTTTTAGAACTCTAAGTGTGTAAGTGTATAAAGTATGCATATTTCATCAAGGTGAAAATTAAGACTAAATTATTTTTTTAATTTTTTTCCTAACCTCAAAATCAAACAAATAATTTTATTTTGACCAAGTATAAGAAATCCTAATTATGATCCTCTTATTTCTTAAAATTAACTTAATTTCTTATAAAAATAATTCAAAATATTAATTTTTATATTCAAAAAGTTTTTAAAGAAATGATTTTTTTAAATTAGTAAAGTTAGTATGTTAGTAAACCCTCCCACACACCTAACTCATGCATTGTTCTTAATGTATGAATGAAATGCAATAGTACATGAAAAAAGAGAAAGGAAGGAAAATTGTCATCTCAAGGTGGTGGTCTTATTGGGCCAAGTGTTTCTGCCCAATCTAGATACTGTGAATTTTCATAGGACCCACCTTTCATCACCTCTTTCCTATTATAATCCCTAATATGAATAGGATCATGCAAGATCCTAGCATGAAATTTTGCCCGGTTATATGACCAATCTTGGAATATCATCACGTAGTCATATTGATCTAAATCTTGGTCTAACAGTGAAATGTGATTTTGTTGAATGGGTGATTTAGGCTCAACATTGAAAGGAACAGAGACTGATACTGATTCGGGAATAAAACTCAAATCAAGTTTAGGTTCGAGAGTCGGAGTTGGTTCATGAATTTGGTCCAAATCATAGAATTGAAGTTCACATTCATTTCCCAATAATAGAATGTGACTATCCAAAATAAGTGGTTCATATTCAATCTCTATAGGGATAAGAATCAGTGCTGGCTTTGAAATTAGGTCTGAATCAGGAAAGGATACCGGAGTCAACATAGATTCAAAAAGTGAAACTGAATCACAATATTGGGAATCGGTGTCACATTTATCTTCAAGTTCAATTTCATTAAAATGAAAACTTGCCAATTTATGAATACGTTGATATTTGTTAAGTTCAAAGTTTTGTGGTAAAATTGAATCTTGATTAAAATCTCCAAGATACCATGATTCATCAATATGGTTAGGAGAATCAGGAATGATCGAAAATGTGTTAGGTAGAGTTTTCTCATTCCTATCGTTAATTGTGTTGACCAAATGCCTCACTTTTGCTTCTAGCCTATTAAGAGATTTGAGACAATCCGTTTGGGATTGAATACAATTATTTTAGGACTGAATCATGAATTTCATATTCTTTTCTAAGTCAACAGGTTCTTCTTGTTGTGGTAGGACTTAAAAATTAGAGTAAGGATCTTAGATTTAGGAATTATTTGGGAGAATTGAGTCCGCTATGATTTGTACTTGTCGTGCAGACTTAAGGAAGACTTCAAAAGTCTTTTCTAAAGAAGATTTCTCTTCTATATGTTGGTCTTAGTATGAATTATATGAAGCTGTTTGTTGGTAAGGTTGTTGATAGTAAGACTCGGGGGAGTTATATCCCCACTGACTCGGTGAAGAGTGGTGATGATTGTCCCATTCTTGTTCATAGTACTGAGATTGGGACATATATTGATTCGGATAAGATCAATCTGGCATACTTGATTGGTTAAAGTTATGTAATGCCGGGTTTGTAATATCCGAATTGAAAGATGTTTGGGTGGAATATGGATTTGAGTTATAATCAGAATAATTGTAATTATAATCCATTTTCACAAGAACAAAAAAAACAAACAAAAACATACAAATAAACAAATAAGAAAATAAAGAAAAATTTAGCCTATGTTAGGGTAGAGCTTAGACCTAGATGACTCCTAACTGTTGATTATCCACATGAGGTATATTGATAACCTGACCACAAGTTAATGGCCAGGTAGGGGCAAGATTGGTGGCAGGTATCCGTGCCTAAGCAACAGGCCTAATTATGTCAAACCACCAGCGTTCGGGGTTTCGCCCCTCAATCCCCAACCTTAGACACCAATTTGGCAAGAGTCAACTTCTAACAACTTCCCCATTAGGTCAATCCCTATTTGAGTCCGAGATGTCCTTAGAGCCAACATCTACTCACTTTTATATTAGATTGGGTTAGTGAGTGAGGAGATAATTTTTGGGTTAAGGGTAATGACTTCCCCATCTTATCTTGTTTAAGGATATGCCCTTAGTCTTTTTAGTACAGTGTATAAGTATAAAGCAAAAGGTAACATTCAAGAAATATGTATCACTCAAAATATGTTTCCTAAACTATATGCAATGCACACATATCTTTGCTCCAGCACTCTTCAACAGTAATGTAAATAAACGAAATAGACAGATGCCCTAAGATGCAAGAGTCTAGACGTTTTTTTAGCATTTACAAAGCAACAAGTTATTGTTGATTAAAAATATGTACAGAGTGAGTTAAATAGATAAACTAATAACTGCAGAGAGATAATATCTGAAAAGCAATCTGTAAGAGATTACAGTTAGTACTTCACCACAGTTGTGGGCTCTGATGCTCTGCCTTCTTGGACAGAGGCACAAAGTAGCAATATGTCCACTGCAACTCCTAATTTTCTGTAATTAGCCCCTGTACACCAAAACAAAGAAGAAAAAGGGATTAATTCGTTAAAGTAAATTAAAAAGAAAGAAAACTTATCGTCCCTCCCCGACAACGGCCCTAAAATTTTAATCGAGCCAAATCTGCACAAAAAAATACAGACTTATAGAACAGTGTTAGGTCCTCAATTTTATCGTGTAGCCTAGGGCTAACGGGTCACGATCCATAGGGAGGGACAACGATGAAAGCGTTATGTAAGTTTTTTCTTTTAATTTACCAAAAGTAGTTAATACTTATCTTCTCAGTTTATAAAGAAAATACAAATGTTAAGTTAAAAAGATGTAGAAGAAGATATGGTGGTGGTGTTGTTGTTTTATTTATAAAAAAATAAAAAACTAAAAAAAGAGAATTATAACTCTAAACTAATGAACTGAAAAAAGAAAATAAAAAGAGTACTTACCTCTATTGTTGAATCATAAGAATGACTTGCCTCAGTATGAAGTAAAGCAAAGCACATAGAAAGAGTAACTTGAAATAGTGCTTAGTCAGATTGAGTACGATGAAGAAAAGTGGGAGAACTTTATTGATGTTACCTTCAATATAAGTCTCTTGAAAAAGAATTACAATAATGTCACTCTACAATAATTCTCTCTTTTCTCATGTAAATCTCTCTAAACTAAAAGAAAATAAAATAAAAATTACATTGAAGAAGAAAAGAAAATCTAAACTAAAGCTCTCTATGAGATGGTGCCCTTTCTGTCTTTGAGATATGAGAGTATTTATAGGAGAAAACCAGAGGGATAGAAAGTGTATGAAGATATGATGAGTTGGATATTTCTTAATTTGAATTCTCTCTTTATCTCCAAACTTGATTTGATTTATCCAGAAATTCAATTCTGATATGCAGCTTGTTGGCGTGTTGATTGCTGAATATCACTTATCAAATGATAGATTGGAAAGAGTGATCAATAGAAGAATTGTAGCCGTTTAAGTCTTCTTTCTGTAGCATCTTGAATCATCAGATTTGAGTTTCGTAGCGAAAGTTATGATTAAAATGTTAAACTGTATCCAGCCTGAATCTGAATCTAAATTGTTTCATCTCATCCGTTGATCTTCTCTTTATCCATTTATCCTCTTGGATTTTCAGTTTGTCTTCTAAAATTGATAAGATATCAATTTATCTTCAGCAAAACCGATAGGGTTTTTAAACGATCCATTTTTTTCTCTTAAAATTAGATGATATTATCTTATCTGATATATCCAGTTTTCAGATAATATAGTTTCTAGAACCTTTGGATTTGAATAGATCCCCTTTTTTTTGAACTTTTGAATTTAATTGAATAAATTTCATGATTATCTTCTCCCTATCATACCCTGTATGAATTAGGACATTAAGACATGTTATTTGCAATATTCATTATAGAATATATGTAGGAATGTAATAATATTTATGCAATATATGTGTCCAAATGCAAAGCAATTCCAAACCTATGATCAAGAGGTTTATATGGAAAATCTATTATCACCCTGAAATGGTATAGTGCTTTTGTAGGATACTGATTTTAGTGAAACATCAAAAATTCATCTGCTTGCATATCATTTTTCGCTTTGTTGCTTTCAATACAACTGTATTCTTTCGTCTCATTTAGATGAAATTCAGGCCACTGTCCAAGATGAGAGAGCTAAATCAGTTTGGTACTAGTAGACATCCCCTATAAAAATTCTGGCCTCTGCTTTTTTGCCGGTTTGGCTCCGATAAAGGTTCTCCCGGACTACATCCTATAGAGATCAGCCGACGGAATAAACTTTGCAGTATTTGAGTTTCTCTGCATTGTACTGTTTAAGTTTAGATAAATTTGCCAAGAAGATCATGCCCATTGAAGAATACCTAATCAGATCCAGTAGTCTTATAGAATATTAAATGTATTCCGACTACAACTGACGGATGCCTGTCTCTGTTGCAGCTTAATGAACCATTTATTTTGTTCTAATGTCTTTTTTTTAAGAGTGGAAGTCTATTTTTTTCTTGCTCACATATATAATCATATTGCTACATGTTATACAGTGCTTATAGAACTGCAATCTGCAAAGCAAAACGAGGGAGTTTCAAGGATACACACGCTGAAGACCTGCTAGCACCTGTTCTTAAGGTTTGTAACCGTCAGGTTTTTAGGGGTCCCTTTTTTCCTGCTGATTGTAAGGTTTCTAGGAAGAATCGTATTATATCTGAGTTCACTATGCCCTGCAATGTCATGCTAACATCTTGTTCTGATTTCTTATATGTTTTTTCTGATGAATATCCATTGTAGGCATTGATAGATAAGACTAAACTGAACCCTAGTGAAGTTGGTGATATTGTTGTTGGTACTGTCTTGGCACCGGGTTCACAAAGAGCAATTGAATGCAGGATGGCAGCATTTTATGCTGGTTTCCCTGGTACTTCCCTTTTTGTTTGATACTTGTCTACTCTTTCCTGTTTTATCATGGACCGTAATCATTTTCTTGATAAACAGATACTGTTCCTCTAAGAACTGTAAACCGCCAATGTTCGTCTGGCCTTCAGGCAGTTGCTGATGTTGCTGCTGCTATAAAAGCAGGGTTCTACGATATTGGTAAGTTTATGGGTTGTTTACTTGGTAATGACTGTTTCAGTGAGACTCTTCCACTTATACATTTTGTGTTACCAATGTAGGTATTGGAGCTGGTTTAGAATCTATGACCACTGATGCAGTTAAATTGCAGGGACATGTTAATCCAAGAGTATGTTTATATGAGAGCTTTGCTTCCATGAGAACTTTAAAATCCATGCTTCTGGTGGGGTCTTCACTGAGTGTATCTTTCTTTTAACAATAGATTCATTGATATCTTAGGCACTATTATTTGCTCAAGCTCAAGATTGCCTTCTACCCATGGGTATTACTTCTGAAAATGTTGCACACTGTTTTGGCGTCACTAGACAGGAGCAGGATCAAGCTGCTGTGAGTTCTTTCTGACAATGTATTTTCTTGATTTAATGTGAGCTTGTCTAATTCAGAACTTTTGTGGCTTCTTGCTGTGTTATTAGGTTGAATCTCATAAACGGGCTGCTGCAGCAACTGCTGCTGGTAAATTTAAGGAAGAAATAGTACCTGTGACCACAAAGGTGAAATTTTACTTCTTCAGGATACCAATTCTTTCTATTCTTTGTTTTATCTTTGTTCTTTTTGATATTGGGGGTACCATTTTAAGATCTGTTAAATATATAATAGAGGTATGTAAACCATGCAAATGATCAGTTGCAAGAGGCTATTTCAGTATATCTATAAGACATCACATCCAGTAAATATTAAGGAAACAGAAATTGTAGCTATATTGATATATAACAATGCATGTCCCTTAAGTCTAGGTTTGATGTTTACATCAAGAAAGTTTTAAGTGATAATGATCTGCATTAATAGAGGTATGTAAACCATGCAAATGATCAGTCGCAAGAGGCTATTTCAGTATATCTACAAGTCATCACATCCAGTAAATATGAAGGAAACAGAAATTGTAGCTATATTGATATATAACAATGCGTGTCCCTTAAGTCTAGGTTTGATGTTTACATCAAGAAAGTTTTAAGTGCTAATGATCTGCATTAATGCAGCTACCAAATAAAATTTGTCCTGTTTATTTTTAACTCATACTCAATAAACTGGCAGGATAAGTATTAAGAAGCAAATAATGCAGTTGATGGTAATACTTGCTATTTCAAACAAAGTTAAAAGCTCCAAAAGTTATAAGCTGTTGAATATCTGTGACGACACAAATGAGACAGATTTTAAAACATAATTTTACTATTTCTTTTGCAAATTCATATTTTTTTCGTTATAATTCAAATATCCAATGTGACACTGGAAATAAAATCTTTAGAAGCTAATGAAAATTAAAATTTAATAATGTTTTGGTTTGAATAGTTTCTTTAGAAGTTTTTGCTTCCTATTGTGCATTTACTTTCCTCTTCTGATAATGTTTCACTGTGAAGATTGTCGACCCAAAAAGTGGAGAAGAAAAACAAATCACAGTTTCTGTGGACGAAGGAATCCGTCCTAACACATCTATGGCAGACCTTGCAAAGCTCAAACCTGCGTTTAAGAAGGATGGGAGCACTACTGCTGGTAAATACCCTGTGTAAATTGTCAGAAACAGCAGTACTCATCTTCCAGTTTATTTTAATTGTGTGCATATATTTGTAGGTAATGCTAGTCAGGTAAGCGATGGTGCTGGAGCTGTACTTCTCATGAGAAGAAATATCGCAATGCAAAAGGGGCTTCCGATACTTGGTGTTTTCAGGTTTAAAATCTTCTTGATAATATTTATTTTGGCAACAATATGCCAAGTGCCATTACTTGTGGTATTTATAAATGCACATTCACCTTTTTAGTTAACAGTCTTGGTGAGCAGTCCATTTTCCTTGGTTGCTTATTCTTTTGCCACAACTGAAACTTCTAGAAAATTTGTTTTAGAGACTTTACTCTGGCTTTCCCTCCCCGTCAGTGCTTGTAGGTCTATTAATTGACCAATAGAAAATTTCAATAGATACCATTGGTGGCTAATTTTTATTTTACTACTCTTGAAATGATCACTTTTAGAATAAAATTAGAAAAGTGTTTTAGTGTACTTGGGTTACAGAATTAGAAACTATCGCTTAGTACCACTATTTCTTTTGATTGTGTGGTGGGGGGGGGGGGGGGGGGGGGGGGGGGGGGGGGGGGGGGAGAGAGAGAGAGAGAGAGAGAGAGAGAGAGAGAGAAGCACACAGATATTATCTTGGAATGTTTGCATGCTTGCTTTGGTTTAAATATCCACAAGTTTTTTTATACATTCTACATCTTTTGCATCTCTCTCAAGTCTATGGGGGATGCTATATTGAGTTTAACCTCCCAATATGTTCATCTTACCTGGCATTTCTTTCTCCCCAACGCTATCAGTAATTAAAGAATACTTCTCCATGTGTTAATAAAACCTCTAGTGTATCAGTTTATGTATCTTAAATCCACCTCGCCAGCATATTGGTTTTAGCTGACATGAAGTATGTCCCATGTTTTCCTACTAAAGAGGAAGGGATGAGAATGAACGACGGGAAATCCTATTGATATATCAAATTTCTTAGTCAAATTTTAATCTCTGTGGAATCAAATAGCTGCATTGATAGACAATGGGGTAAAAAAGTGCTTATGAAGCATTAGTTGCTAGAATTTTTTTTTTTTTTTTGGGGTGAAGTGAGGACATATATTCCCATTTTATTTGTAAAATAGGGAAGATCTTCAGATCAAGCATATCATGGTACTGAATAAATAAATAAATAAATAATGCAGGCCATTTAGTCAGCTGTATGGATCTGTTTAATAGTAAGCGAAGAGGCAGGTGGCGGACCTTGCTTTTGGCTATTTAGTTAAAGGCTTGGGAAAAGACATGCTAGGCACATGGAAACATCTGACATGAGATTTCCTAAGAATTATTCCTTTGGATCTTCTATTTGCTCCTGATGTAACCTGAAATTTCTCTCGCAGTGCAGGCTATTACCAAACTTGCAATATTAATTGTAAGTATTGCACCCCATTTTTCTTTTGTTAAAATTGCTTTGACCATGTCCACTATCGATTATAAACTTGTCGAGGATAAATTTAAACCACATCTTGCACTTTTAGAGCCGGTGCGAAAAGGGATGTGCGAAGAGGTGGGGATGACATTCTACTTAAGTACCGCAAATAAGATGAACTGTCAGAACAATATTGATGCCTGGGGCTTATGTTGTGTTTTCATCTTCTCCAGAGATGCAATCCTTAAGTATAATCTGGTTTTGCAATTGCCTTATGAAATCAAATAACCTTAGACCATCTGATGGAGCAGACCTATGAAATGAGGCTGTTGCTGATCAGCTTCCAACAAATTTCTGTGTCGATGGATGTGTCTAAATGATCATTAGCAATAACCAGTCACTCAATAATTTGTTGATAAGTAGGGAAATGTAAAGACCAACTACCTTTAGTCCTAAATTTCTACTGGTCCGTTGCATCACTCCTTCGTGTAGTTTCTATAGTGTGTTCTTCATTCTGTCAAAGTTAATATTGTATAAAATTTGGATTACTTATTTATGCTGCTTCTCTTGGTTTATTGCTTAATTTATTTCTGTTAAACTCAGTTTTTAAGTTGGAATGGGCAGTTTTCCCTGATGTTACCTTTTCTATTGAATTTATTTGTAGGAGTTTTGCTGCTGTTGGAGTTGATCCTGCTGTAATGGGTATTGGCCCAGCTGTTGCAATACCAGCTGCTGTAAAAGCTGCCGGTCTCCAAGTTGAAGATATTGATTGTTTTGAAATAAACGAGGTAACATTTTAGGTTTCTCTGTTCAATTGTCTCTTTCACTTCTTTATAGCATTTCTTGGTAATCTAGCAATTTGAATGAGAAACATATCTTTGCTTGATATTAGGCTTTTGCTTCTCAATATGTGTACTGCTGCAAAAAGCTTGAGCTCAATCCTGAGAAAGTTAATGTTAATGGTGGAGCAATTGCTCTTGGTCATCCATTGGGTGCAACAGGTATTCAATATAGATCATTTTGAACTACTTGGATTTTCATTTTGCAATTAGATTATCCGAGATGCAAGGTTAATAATGCTTAAAAAGAAATTAGTGTTGACTTCTTTACTAGTGGTCACAGCATACCCTGTATTTGAAATTGTTGAGAGAAGGGGTTACTCACCAGAATCCGCCCCTCATCAACACTGTGGTATAGATATAAAAGATCAGCATGCACTCACTTCCTCCTCCTAGGAGTCCCAATTTTGTTATGGTCTTGATAGAGAACATCTTACTGGTTTAATTAAGTTCTGCCTTTCTGATGAGTGTCCAAGAAGAATGTGCTAGCAGCCTAGCATTTTATGTTAGATTGTTGCATAAATTGCGAACTTGAGTAAGATTTCTAAATATTGCCAATTGTTTAGCAAGTCCTGATGTTCACAGCTCAGTTTGATGTTTCCAACCTTTTCATCATCTGGATTATCTGTGACAAAATTCCATGGTTTCCGGTTTATTTCGTTTCAACAGAAGTTTCTTCCATTGCTTTGTGGGAGAATCACAAGAATGTAACAAAGTCCCTATGATTTATATATCAGTCTGCTATATTGAATAATGATTTCATGTTTGTTTCATATTTCATAATTCTGCAGAGGAAGCACCAGCATTTAAATTCATAGAATAATTCTTTTTTTGTTAGTATAGAGATACGTCACTTAAATTCATAGAAGAATTTTTTGTGTCAGGATAGGGGCAGTCCACTTTGAACTTTTTATCATCTTTGATACTGGAGAGAACCTGAAACCTTTAATATTTGATGCCTTCAGATGCTTGGTACTTCCTCCCATCTTAAATACAATGCTAAATTTTGTTATTTATTTACAGGTGCCCGTTGCGTAAGTACTCTACTAAACGAAATGAAACGTAGGGGCAAAGACTCCAGATTCGGTGTCATTTCTATGTGCATTGGTGAGTCTCTGCCATTTCTATGTACATTGGTGAACCAAACACCCACCCACCCACACCCACCCACACCCACCCACCAATATTGTGCTAGACTGAGCTAACCGGTCCAAAATTACTCTCGGCAGGATCTGGGATGGGGGCTGCTGCTGTTTTCGAACGAGGAGATGCAGTTGATGAGCTCTGCAATGCTCGTCCGATTCAGTCCAACAACTACTTGTCCAAGGATGCGATGTGACCATCTACGGTTATCTATTGAACAACTATTTTGACTCGGTTACATCTGTTATATGATCCTATCAGGTTTCCGAGGATCTTCACATACATCAATCGGCAATTGGCAAGACAAATCTTTCCAATTGTGAATCTGCTATCAATAAAATTGTAGACATTACCCTTGTTTGAAAATGCACATGGCTTCATTAAGCTGGTATTTTTATGTCCATTCTTTCTGCTCTTCCCTTCTCCCTTCATTCTGAAATGCTCTTCGCTTCAGAGGTGTTAAATCGGTTGAAAAAACTAGGTTTGTGTAATTTTAATGAGGGCTCTCTCTCTCTCTCTCTCTCTCTCTCTCTCTGTGTGTGTGTGTGTGTGTGTGTGTGTGTGTTGCCGCTACAATTACATAATGTGGAAGCTCCTATTTGTGATATGAGGTATTTGTACCTCAGCCGCTAACTGTGAGAATCTCTCAGCTGGCACTACAATTTTGATCGTAATCTTAAAAAATTTCAAATATTTTCAATTTAATTAGCAGTTCTCACAAAAATATTACATTCATGGTAGCACTACGAACTAGGATTTGTGGTAGAATTCTATCACATCACCGCTGACAGAGAGTCTCTCAACTGACGGCTAAGGCACATTTTTCTCATGTAATATATATAGTCATTACAATACTAATTGCAAACTCACGAGTCATGATTGATGAAAAATTACAAGTTTGAAAGAAAAAAATTTGCTGAAAAATCTTAAAGTTGTTGATCTCATATGACAATCCAATGGATAGAATTTGGATTCTTGAATACTTTTTCATAAACTCACGTTGGATGAAACAACAAGAGTTTGAATGAGCGCGAAGAATGAGAAATAGACGTTAAATGATTAAAAGCATCTTGTGAAGGAGAATGAGAGATGGATCACAATGAATGATAAAGCACTTCCTTAAGGTTAACTTTCTTTTATGCTTGCAAGGAGGACTTGGGCCTATAACTCTCTCCCCAAAACCCATGAGATGTCTTTTTTTAATTTAAGCGAGGTGAACATTGAAATAATGCGAATTCTACTGATGTAAAAGGAGGCCAGTCAAAAGAGTAGATAAAAAGGGTTCTAAGGATCTCCAAACTCAATAGAAGAGAGGGTTTTATAGATTTGCAAATCCAGTAGAAGAAGCGGAGAGCATTATGGAGAAGGTGCCAGTTAGTACACAGAGAGACAGTCACTAGTAGTCCCGTCAAAGGAGGGAAGATGATGTGAAATGTGTATGAGTGTATGAAAATCAGCAGTAAAACACACAATCACGCTTCACCAACATGAGACGATTGTTGGTAGGAAAGGATTAAAACTAATAATACAGATATGGGTTAACTAAAATAACATGTACAGACTACTCCAATTTCAATCGAGAATCAACTAAACATAATATATTATGCGGCAAAAAATTTTACGATCAATATTAAAACTACTGAATTACAAATAAGCATAATCACACAATCTCATTTGTGGACAATAGTTAAATCAATAAAATATTAGAGATTAAATATCAAATTCGAAATAACCGATAAGAGTTATAAACATACCTACTCAGGATTATGTCGAACTCAGTATCCTCTGATGTCTGTTGATGTATAGTACACTTTTTCACGAACTCAACATTCCAATTGTGTATGATTTGGACTCCGAATCAGAGAGATATTGTTAGAGATATTAATGACAACATGTCACTCATGTGAAACATGTGATCTATGTGAAAGAAACCCCATACGAAATCAACTTGATCATAAAATCTCTCCATAATTATAGGAACATATGAGACTGATGATCAGATCCTAAAATCTCTCCATGATTATATGAACATATTGCTCATGGGACTCCTGCACTATGTGTTTATCATTCTCTCTCTCAGTCAATGTTTCCTATTATTTCTCCTAAATTAGTGTAAACATGTGACCAATATGTGTGTGTGTGTAAAATTAAGAACCATAGTTAGTAATGTCTTGTCATTGCATAAATGAGTATTCTTCTCCTTCTTTTTTATCTTGGTATCAGAGCAACTCCTGTACTACGTTGAGTATTTCCTCTTCATCTTCCCTCAACTCCATCCAAACACCTGCATCCATGGTTACTCCCAATTCTAACATTACTCACTTTTTAAATGTCAAACTCGATAAGGGAAACTATCTACTGTGGTGTTTCTAGTTCTTTCCTCTTCTCAAACTCCATGAACTCGAAGGCCTCGTCGACAACCTCTCCGTGTCCAGTCCAGTTCCTTCTTTCTACCGAGAAGGATGCTCAGCCCACTATCAATCCGTAATACACTCACTTGATCAAGCTTGATCAGATGCTCTTATGCTGGCTTATCTCCTCGCTCACTAAGGCTGTTCTTGCTCATGTCGCCGTCCTCACCACATCTCGTGATGTGTGGTGCTATCTGGAGTGAATTTTTGCGTCACCCTTCAGAGTTAGAGTGCAGTAACTCAAATATCAGCTGCACACTATTAAGATGGGCACATCTTTTATGTCAGAGTACATCCAGTCTGTCAAGTCCATCATGGATAACCTGGCGGCAGTGGCTAATCCCATTGCCGACTTTGATCTCATCTCTACCTTGCTCAGTGGTCTGTCTCTCGAATATGACTCGTTGGTCACCTCTGTCAACACCCTGTACTGTCAGGAGAACTCATCAGCTTCATGCTTAGTGATTGCACAAAACAGAGTACAAAAAATATGAAAAATGTATGTGATTGGTTTAACTCTGAATCTTTGCAATTTAACCGCTGTAGTAAGAGCTAAACGGGACGAACCTCAGGGAGAGATGCGATGTAAGCTTTTCGGTAATATTGACTTCTTATTATCTTCTATGTTTAAAGAACGTGAAAAAAAAAGATGAATTATATGTGGATAAAGAATCAAACTAAAAGAAAGGTTCACAGCTTACTAATAATCAACCGCCATATATGCTAATGCTAGATAGATAATTACTTCACTTCAAATCCTAAACATGATATTTTACCACAAAATCAAGTAAGATACATAGGATAAAAACTACATTATGATTGCAATAATACCATCTAAGTTTTTACGTTACAATATCAAGGTTGTCAATCAAGTATAAAGTAAGAAAAAATTATTAGAAAGTATTTAGCAAATCTCAACCCTATTTGAAATAACACTAATCAACTTTTAAAATTAAAATATCAAGATTTTCATCAAGATAGATTAAGAAAAAAAGTTAAAAAGTATTAGCAAATATTTGACCTAGTTGCTATCCTAATGAGTCTTCAAGAATAAAAATTGGAGTAGGCATACATATAATCTAATTTGATTATCTACTAGACATTAGATATGATAGTGGTGATATCTTAGCAAGCCATGAGAAAAATCTAGCTACTCATGGTTAATATGAGAAGCAAAAGAACGCAAGAAATAAAAAAAAATAAGAGAAAGAAAAAATAAAGTAAATAATAAAAGGGATATGAAAAGAACGAAAGCACCTTGTATTGATCTGTCACCTCGAATTACAATGGTTTCTCCTTCTCACAAATCTTGAAGTAGAACAAGAATTAAAATCTAAAAATTACAAAAGACATTTGAAAGAGAAACCAAAAGAAAAATCCTAAGTTATGATCTCTAATATGGAGATGGTTCATAATGAGATATTTTTGCTCTTTAATTAGGCCTCAAATCTAATCACAATATGATACAAATTAAAAGGTTTCATAATTCAATAGGGAATTCAGTCCTGCAGTACGTTGTCATGTTGTTTGCTAAATATGACTCATCAAACGACTGAATTTGACAGAGTGATAAACAGAAGAATTATAGTTATTCAAGTCTTATTTCTGTAACACTTTAATCATCAGAGTTGAATATCTGTAACAAACGTTATGATCAGAATACTAAAATGTGTATAGCCTGAATCCGAGTCTGAATTAATTTTGAACTCTATTTAATTTGAATTATCCTCCTTATTCCTTGTAGAATTAGCTTTATCACATTCATCTTCTAGAACTTTATCTTCTAAATTTGAACTTGAATAGGAGATGAAGATTAATTCTTTCCTCCTTTGTATTCAATTTAATTTATAATCCAACTTTAGATAGGATTAGGGATAAAATGAAGCTTCTTGTATCTTTATCCTCTCATTTAAATAACTACATACTATAATCAAAAAAAAGGTTAATAGCATTAATTAATAAAGGAATGATCAAGGATATATGTGTAAAGATGATAAAAATGAAATTTTAGAGTACAATCACTTAGCCAGGAGATTTATCGTGGGCCTGCTATCACTTTACTAGACTCCACAACCTTCATCTCCCCTTCTCCTGCGGTTTACACTGCTTCCCGCATTCCAAGCTACTATTCAGCTCCATCTTCTTTCCGTGGTCGTGGACACGGCTGAGGCAGGGAGCGCGGTCGTGACCGTGGACGTTCCTTCCCATCACCACATTAGTCCGCTGGTGGCTGACCTCAATGTCAGATCTACAATCGTTTTGAGCATTATGCTAACCAATGCTACAATCGTTATAATGATTCAGCTAGCCCAACTGCTCTTCTCCACTCTTATGGGAATAGGCCAGTCGAACCCAACTGGTATGTTGACTCCAGAGCCACTCATCACCTAACGACTGACATAGCAAATCTTGTGGTTCACTCAGAATATCAAGGACCCGACAGAGTTTTCATGGGTAACGGTACATGTTTGCCTATCCGATCAACTGGTACTTCTTTATTGTGTTCTCTTGTTTCTTCTTTTGTCTTGAAAAATCTTTTACATGTTCTTGATATCACCGAAATTTTTTTGTCTGTTAGTCAATTTACTGCTGATAATAAAGTCCTTGAATTCCACCCTGACTCTTGTTTTGTCAAGGATCTCTCCACTCGGAAAACTTTACTGTGGGGTCAACTTTAAGGATAGCCTATGTGTCTTCTCCCTGAGGAATCATAACTTCACCGTCTCTCCCCAAGCTCTTCTCAGTAAGCATTCATCTTCTTCCATCTGGCATGAGCGCCTTGGTCATCCCTCCACCAGAGTTGTCTCCAGTGTTTTATCTCATCATCAACTTTCTTTCTTCACTGACCGTGCTGGTATCCCTCTCTACATCCTCTGTCAGTAAGGAAAAAGTCATTGTCTCCCTTTTTACCATCTTTCATGATTGCTACCACTCCTTTAAAGCTCATTGCTTATCCTGTCCACACACTAGTGCCCCAAATGACACCGCAGAAAGAAAGCACCGCCACTTTATCATGATTGGCCTCACTCTTCTGGCCCGGTCAAATGTTCCATTCCATTACTGGCCTTATGTTTTTCAAACTGCCTCATTTCTCATCAACAGAATACCCATCCCCGTCCTCTATAATCTATCTCCATACCAGAAATTATTTCATAAAACACCTGACTACCTTTCTTTACGAATTTTTGATTCTGCTTGCTACCCTCATCTGTGTCCATACCAAACTCATAAGTTTAGTTTTCGGTTCAATCACTATGTCTTCTTAGGTTACTCGGCTTCACATGAAGAAGGTGCCAGTTAGTACATAGAGAGACGATCACTAATAGTCCCGTCAAAGGAGGGAAGGTGATGTGAAATGTGTATGAGTGTATGAAAATCAGCAGTAAAACACTCAATCACGCTTCACCAACAAGAAACGATTGTTGATAGGAAAAGATTAAAACTAATAATACATATATGGGTTAACCAAAATAACATGCACAGACTACTCCAATTTCAATCGAAAATCAACTAAAGATAATATATTATGCAGCAAAAGATTTTACGGTCAATATTAAAACTATTGAATTACAGACAAGCATAATCATACAACCTTACTTGTGGACAATAGTTAAATCAATAAAATATTAGAGATTAAATATCAAACTTGAAATAACCGATAAGAGTTAGAAACGTGCCTACTGAGGATTATGTCGAACTCAGTGTCCTGTGATGACTATTGATGTATAGTACTCTTCCTCACAAACTCAACAATTCAAATTGTGTATGATTTAAACTTCAAATAAGAGAAATACTGTTAGAGATATCAAAGACAACACGTAACTTATGTGAAACATATGATCCATGTGAAAGAAACCCTTCATGAAATCAACCTGATCGTAAAATCTCTTCATGATTATATGAACATATAGGACTCATGACCAGATCCTAAAACCTCTCCATGATTATAGGAACATATGGGACTCTTGCACCATGTGTTTCTCATTCTCTCTCTCAGTCAATGTTTCCTATTGTTTTTCCTAAATCAGTGTAAATATGTAACCAATATGTGTATATGTGTATGTGTATATATATAACCAAGAACCATAGCTAGTGGTGTCTTGTCATTACACAAATAAGTATTCTTCTCCTTCTTCTTTATCTTTGTATCAGATCAACTCTTGTACCATGTCGATGTTGGCCCAAAGGCCATTAGCCCGACATTTTGATGATAACAAACCATATTTAGTTATGTTTTTAACAAGTTTGTTTAAATAAGTTTCAGGTAAAAATCATAAGGAATTTGACGGCTCCAACACAAGACTCACACTTTTGGACGCCGCAAAGATTTGGATCCCCGAGCCTAGCACAATAGAAGCGCTCCAGGATCAATTAAGAATGAAGACTTTCAAGATTTGTATTTTTCTTTTTGTTAGAATTTTTAGTTGATTTTGTCAAAACCTAGATGATAAAGGTAGATTATTTTGGGATTGTCACACACACACTTTTGGTATTGCTTCATGCTCTCAAACAAAGTTTTATTCAAAAATTTCTAACCTAATTTTTGAAAAACAAGTTTGGAACATCATGTTTAGAAAAACAAGTTTTTATTTAGAAAAAGGGATTTTCATCAAAATTAAGTTCAAACACTTTTGGTGTTGATCTATGATCACACTCTGTTATTTATAAGCTTAGAACTTCATTTGTAAATTCCAAATCCAAAGTTTTCATACCAAAATTTCCTTTTTCAAAACAGCCTTTGGAAAAATAGTTTTTGCCTGTGTCCGGTCGACCGCACGGTCGACCGCTAGCAGAGCAGAATTGCTCTGTCGGTCGACCGAGACGGTCGACCGACATGCACGCTGTGCATGTGTACATACCGGTCGACCGACCGGTCGACCGGGAGCACTTGCAGTGCTCTCTGTTTTTCCCCGGTCGACCGATCGGTCGACCGACAGAGAGTTTCACTCTCTGGTTGAGACCTCGGTCGACCGTCCCGGCCGACCGGCTTCTCAACGGTCAGAAATCCGACCGTTGACGGTCGACCGGCTTCAGTCAGAAAGTTCTGACAGACTCCAACAACTATATTTTTCTGACCAGATTTTTGTTGGGTTTCTCCCCAACGACTCTTTTGACCTTAGTAAGTCATTTTTCATCCCCTATAAATAGTGGGAGTTTTCTACAACTAAGGTAACCAAGTTTTTACAAGATTTACAAGTTAAAATCCAAGCTTTCAAAAGTTTAGCTTTTAGCAAAAGATTTCCTTTGAGCCAAAATTCCAAACCCTTTTCACTTGAAGCAATCCTCTACTTCTCTCTAGTCTTTGTGCACTACACAATCCCAAAGTATCATCTCATCATCTTGGTTGTAGGGTTTGCGCAAGTGAGCTTTTTGGTGTGGTCAAGTGTTGATCACCTCTTTCTTCATTGTGAGAAGTTGTAGAGGATCGGCCTCAAGCGAGCAAGTGTTGCTCCGAGTTGGTGTTGCGGCACCGCGAGAGATAGGACAAGTGTGTCCTTGTATTGACGATCTGGTGGGATCACCAATAGTGAAAATCCTTCATCGTGTTTGAAGGCGGGGACATAGAGCGTGGCTCGAACCTCGGAAAAATCTTTGTGTTTGCGATTGTCCACTTTTCTCTAAACTCTATCTCTCCTTTCTTCCTTTACTACTTGTCTAAATTCTTGCAAGTTCTTTTAAGTGTTCCTATTATTTAAATTGTTTTTAAATTCGCATTATTGGTCCATTTAGTATAGCCATCACCTATTCACCCCCCCTCTAGTGATTTCAGTCGAGTATTTCCTCTTCATCTTCCCTCACTTCCATCCAAACACTTGCATCCATGGTTACTCCCAATCACAACATCACTCCCTTTTTAAATGTTAAATTCGACAAGGGAAACTATCTACTATGGTGTTCCCAGTTCCTTCCTCTTCTCAAACTCCACGATCTTGAAGGCCTCGTTGATGGAATCTCACAGTGTCAGTCATGTTTGTTCCTTCTACCGATAAGGATGCTCAGCCCACTATCAATCTGGAATACACTCACTGGATCAAGCTTAATCATATGTTGACTTATCTCCTTACTCACTGAGGCCATTCTCGCTCATGTAGCCGGCCTTACCATATCTTGTGATGTGTGGCGCTCTTTGGAGCGAATCTTTACGTCACCCTCCAGAGCTAAAGTGCAATAACTCAAATACGAGTTGCACACTATCAAGATGGGCACCTCTTCTATGTCAGAGTACATCCACTCTGTCAAGTCCATCATGGACAACCTGGCGATAGTGGCTAATCCAGTTGCCGATTCTGACCTCGTCTCTACCTTGCTCAGTGGTTTGCCTCCCGAATATTACTCGTTTGTCACCTCTGTTAACACTCTGTATTGTCAAAAGAACTCACCGACCTCATACTTAGCCATGAGATTTATCGTGGGCGTGCTATCACTTACCAAACTTCACAACTCTTATCTCTCCTTCTCATGCGGTTTATACTACTTATCGCATTCCAAGCTACCATTCAGCTCTATCTTCGTTTTGTGGTCATGGACATGACCAGGGCGGGGACCGCGGTCGCCGTCATGATCGTTTCTTCCCACCACCACATTAGTCCGCCAGTGGCCGACCTCAATGTCAGATCTGCAATCGTTTTGGCCATTATACTAACCAATGCTACAATCGTTATGTGAAATCACCTAGAGGGGGGTGAATAGGTGATAATGCTAATCAATGCACAAATAAAAACTTATGATGCAACAATCACCCAAAACAATGCTAGAAGCCGAATACCCCGTGAAGGGTTCTGAACTCCTTCCTCGTGATTCCTCTAAATAAGAGTTTGAGGTGCGTATTGCAATCTTGTTGTATGAGTATTAGATTGACAAGATGAATATGAAACAAGTGAATATAGCAATGAATATGAAGAGCAAGAACAGTATTGCAATGAGTATGTAGAGCAAGTATATGAAGTAATGAATAAGAAAAAATGAATAACTAGCAAGGAATAAAAGCAAGAAGCAAGTAAACCAAACACAAACATCGAGAATTTTTCTGAGGTTCGAGCACCCAGCTCTACTTCCCCGCCTTCACCCAGAAGGATTTCTAACCATTATAACTTCACAAAGAGTTACAGTCACACCGGAGTACCCAACTCCACAATCTCAAGTACAAGTATTCTCTTGGTGATCAAAAGACCACAAACTCTCTTTTGAAAAATTCTTTTCCTTACAAAATTCCTGTAGAACAATGAGTAGGATTGAAGCTCTAGTATTTGTAAGTGGGAAAAAAATAGAATTTGAGAGAGTTTTTGAAACCAAAACTTCAGAAATGAGAGAGATTTTTCAGTACAAAACCCAAGAACAAAACTCTTTTGAAAGCTCTTTTAAACTTGAAATTTTTTGCAATTTTTTGTTGTAAATCCCACAACCCTAATCACCCCTATTTATAGGATAGAGCTAGGGTTTAAAGAGTAAACTCATATAATAGTAATTAGGAAGTATTTGACCCATAAAACAGCCTTAAAACTCGTTTAGAGAAGAAAAAGACAAATTTAAAACGTATTTTTAAAACTAGCCGTTATGGCAGAAAACACACTCTCGGTCGACCGGTCGGTCGACCGGCTTTCAAAATAAAAGAGCCATTGCGGCTCTTGGTCGACCGCTCGGTCGACCGAAACAAACAGAGAGTTACTGTCTTTCAGTCGGCCGAAGGTCGGTCGACCGAAGACGGGTTTCAGTCGACCGCCCGGTCGACCGGGAAACGTGCACACATGCACGCACCCAACGGTCAGATTTTCGGTCGACCGATCTGACCTGACATAGAGGTGGTCGACCGGTCGGTCGACCGGCTCGGGTCAAAAATTGAATTTGGAAAAGATTTTTGATAAGATTTTGATATTTTACAAAATAGTTTTGATTAGAACTATGTATAATACACAAAATTGAGTTTATAAACAAAAGACTATATTTAAAAATATTTTGTACATATTTATAGGGGAAATATTAGAAATGATATGTGCGCAAAAACTTTTGTGTGTAGGTATATTGAGCTTCAAACCTATTCACTATTCTTTAACAAAACTATAAACAAATCTAATGAAGTCTCTTGAGCTGAAATGAAGTCTTGAGTCATGCAATGCCAAACAAGAGCCTTCTCTTCTATGGACATTTCCTCTTGTGCCATATGCCTTGTTTGCTTCATGAACCTAGAAAATCTTTGCAATAGCTAGGCAATGTCCTTCAAAGATGGTACTAACCTGAAACTTATCTTGAACAAACTTATTAGTACCATATAGCTTCTATGTGTTTTGTTATCATCAAAACTTTAAACAAATAGAGAGTGTAACCTCTTGGGCCAACAATCTCCCCCTTTTTGATGATGACAAAACAAATAGGCTATATCAAAAAAGATGTAAAGAGAGAGATAAAACTCTCCCTTAAATTATGCTATACTAAACAAGTGATAGCAATACAAAATCCATAAAGACAATAATTTGAATTTTTAAATATAACAAGCAAAAACATGAGAATGAAAATAACAAGCAAAAACATGAGAATGAAAACACATAAAAATGCTTGCAAAACCATGTACATTTGTAAACCAAGATCAAAACCAAATAAACTCGTGTTTTTAAGGAACTCATAAACAAAGCACAAGAACTCATTTTTCTCCCCCTTTTTGTCATACATCAAAAAGGGATAAACAATTTTATTCAATAACACAAACATTAAGTTCACCACATATAAAGGAAAATCTATTAAAATCAAGTGGTTTAGTGAAAATATCGGCAAGTTGCAAATCCAAAGAAACATAATCAATCTCTATATCACCTTTCTCAAAATGATCTCTAAGAAAGTGATATCTAATCTCTATGTGCTTAGTCTTACTATGTTAATTTGCATTCTTAGTCATATGAAGAGTACTAGTATTATCACAAAATATTTTTATATGGTCATAATGCAAATCATAATCAAGGAGAGTATGTTTCATCCAAAGGACTTGTGCACAACAAGCCCCCGCCGCAACATACTCCGCCTCGGCGGTTGAAAGGGCTACCGAATTTTGTTTCTTAGAGGACCATGAAACAAGATAATTACCAAGAAATTGACATGTCCCACTAGTACTCTTTCTATCCACCCTACAACCCGCATAGTCGGCATCCAAAAAACTCGTCATTGAAAAATCTCCGATTTTCGGATACCAAAGACCCATTCCAATTGTGCCCTTAATATAACAAATACTGTGTTTTACCGCAATAAGATGAGACTCTTTAGGACACGATTGGAATCTAGCACAAAGATACACACTAAACATTAAATCCGGCCTACTTGCCATTAAATACAACAAACTACCAATCACGCTTCTATATAACTTAATATCAACACATTTACCTTGGTCATCCTTATCAAGCTTGGTGGTAGTTGCCATGGGGGTGTTGCAATCTTTCGCACCTTCAAGTCCAAATTTCTTTATTAGTTCCTTTGCATACTTGGCTTGACATATGAATATCCCATCCCGTATTTGCTTGATTTGGAGTCAAAGAAAGAAGTTCAATTCACCCTTTGAAGACATTTTGAATTCAAGTTGCATACACTTTTCAAAATCCTTGCATAAAAGCTCATTAGTAGAACCAAAAATTATATCATCAATATAAATTTGCACTATTAGAATGTCATTATTAACATGCTTAGTAAATAATATTGTGTCTACTTTGCCTTTAACAAAATCATTGAAAAGAAGAAAACTAGAAAGCCTTTCATACCAAGCTTTAGGAGCTTGCTTCAATCCATACAAAGCTTTATCAAGTTTAAAAATAAAATTAGGATGAACATGATCAATAAAACCGGGAGGTTGTTCAATATAAACTTCTTCATTTATAAAATCATTTAAAAATGCACTTTTTACATCCATTTGAAAAAATTTAAAATTTTTAAAAGATACAAAAGCTAGTGTCATCCGTATGGCTTCAAGCCGTGCTACGGGTGCAAAGGTCTCCTCAAAGTCAATTCCTTTAACTTGAGTGTAACCTTGGGACACTAACCTAGCTTTATTCCTAATCACATTTCCTGACTCATCCATCTTATTCCTAAAAATTCACTTAGTACCAATTATTGGTCTATCATGGGGTCTAGGAACAAGGTGCCAAACTTGGTTGCGCTCAAATTGATTGAGTTCCTCTTGCATAGCTAGCAACCAATATGAGTCAACCTCGAAGCCCCTCGGCTTCGAGGATGTTTTTGGGTTCAAAAAAGAAATGAATGCAAAGTTACCACATAAGTCATGGAGTTTGGAGCGAGTTGTTACCCCTTTAGATACATCACCTAAGATGAGATCCTCGGGATGATTTGTAGCGTATCTCCAATCTTTAGGAAGCGGTTGTGATTGTTCCACTTCTTCCTTTTGAACTTCTCCAATAGACTCTTGCTTTTCTTCTTGAATGGGAGAGTCCTTCAAGGAAAGTTTCTCCATGTCCTCACCTAACGGGTCAGTCTCTACAACATTCTCAACAACAACATTAGATTCTTCAAATTTAACATACATGGATTCTTCAATGATAAGAGAAGACTTATTGAATACTCTATAAGCTTTGCTAGTAGTAGAATATCTAACAAATATTGCTTCATAAGCCTTAGCATCAAATTTACCGAAGTTATCTTTTGTATTTAAAACAAAACACTTGCATCTAAAAACCTTGAAATATGAAACATTTGGTTTTCTAGAATGATAAATTTCAAAAGATGTCTTGAAAGTATTTTTACACAAATAAATACGATTTGATATGTAGCATGCGGTGTTTACGGCCTCGGCTCATAGATATTGAGGGAGGTCATATTCACTTATCATAGTCCTAGCCATCTTTTGAAGGGTTCTATTCTTTCTTTCTACAACTCCATTTTGTTGTGGAGTTCTAGGACATGACATTTCATGCTTGATTCCCTTATCATCATAATAAGTCATGAAGAGTTGGTTAATGAACTCACCACCTCTATCACTTCTTATTTTCAAAATCGAAAAACCTTTTTCTTTCTCAACTCTTTTTCAAAAAATCTTAAAATGTGAAAAAGTTTGATCTTTGTGTTCTAAAAAGAAAACCCAAGTGAAACGAGAAAAATCATCAACTAAAACAAAAGCATATCTACTACTATTTAAGCTTTTAGTTTTAGTTGGTCCAAAAAGATTCATATGAATTAATTCTAATGGCCTAGTTGACATGATATCCTTGATTGGTTTGAAAGAAGACTTGGTTTTCTTCCCAAGTTGGCACGCACCACAAATGCGGTCTTTTTCAAACTTTAAGCAAGGAATACCCTTCACCAATTCCTTAGAATTAATCCTAAAAAGATGATCAAAAGATGCATGTCCTAATCTTCTATGCCAAAGCCAAGAAGTCTCTTCAAAAGCAGTCAAGCATTTAGTAGAACAATCCAAACTAAGCATGTCAATGATATAGACATTATTATCATGAAAACCGGTGAGAATACAATCATTGGTTTTACAATCAAAAATTTTACAAGAAGAATCATCAAAAATGACTTTAAGACCACGATCACAAAGTTGACTTATACTAAGCAAATTATGTTTAAGTCCATCAACTAAAACAACATTTTCTATAATAGGAGATGCACCAATTTGAATGTTACCTATACCGATGATTGAGCCCTTGGAGTCATCTCCGAAGGTGACGGTGCCACCTTCAACGTACCTTGATAGGGTTGTAAAGTTGTTGATACCCATATCATATGTGTTGAACAACCACTTTCAAGGTACCACCGCTCCTTACGTCTTGGAGCCTTGGTGTGTACCTATATCAAATAATTTAGGACTTGATTTTGATACCCACATTTTCTTGGGTCCTAAAGTGTTAGTGTCATGAACCCACACAAGATTATTAGATCTATTTATTTGGTCATAGCAAAATTTAGCTAAGTGGCCATTTCGACCACAATAAGTGCATCTATAAACTCTTCCATATTTAAATGCATAGTGAGTGTGTGGCCTACTAGCATGTGACTTGTGTGCATGAGAAGATTTAACATGTGAAGTGTTGACATGATGAACATTTTTAGCATGGGTAGTCTTATCATGTGGAGAGTGCTTCTTTGCAAACATTTCCTCTAATTTCTTAGTATTAAAAGCACAATCTTTTAAACATTTTTAAAATTAACAATTCTAGTTTTAACAAAGAAAGTTTATTTTCATCAACTTTTGAAAATTTTTCTTTGCAAGCTACTTTATAAGCATCAAAATCTCTTTTAGTTGAAACAAGAATGGAAGAAATTTCTTCCTTATCTTTTGAAACAATAGCAAGTTGGTTTTTGAGAAATTCTATTTCCTTTTTCAATTTAGAGCGTTCTACCTTTTTTATCATCAAAGCTTTCAGAAAGTTCAACAAAAGTATGAACTAGCATTTCTCTACTTATTTTATTTTTTTCATCAAGAGGTTGAGATGTTACCTTGGGTGTGTTTGCCATGAAACACATATTTGCCGTGTCCACCTCATCTTCGGACTCGCTTTCTGAATCCCAAGTGGCTTTGTATGCTTTTTTTTCAACCGGCTTCTTTTGCTTGAAGGAGGAAGTCACCTTTTTCTTGAAGTCCGGGCAATCGGCCATAATATGTCCGGGTTTCCGGCAATTGTAGCATATGATTCTTCTTTCCTCCTTCCCTTTCAATTTTCTTCTAAAGTTGAGTTTGTTCTTCCAGTACATCCTCTTCACATTTCTTACTAGAATAGATAGCTCCTCATCGTCTTCTTCATCTTCTTCATCATCGTCAATAGTGGAGGAAGACTTGAAGGCTATGGACTTCTTCTTTTGAGGAACCGCTTCTTCTCTTGCCTTCTTTTCCATCTCATGAGTCTTAAGGTTTCCAATAAGACTTATGAGATCCATTTCATCCTTGTCATTCAATTCCTTTAAGGTGGTAACCTTTATCTCCCATGATGAAGGAAGAGCTCGAATCACTTTTCGCGCCTTTTGGTCATTGCTTATAACATCACCTAAAGAAGAAAGAGCATTGGTGATCTTAGTAAACCTTGTAATCATAGAATCAATATCTTCAATCATTTTAAAACTTTCATATTGGGACCTCAAGAGATCTATCTTAGCTCTCTTTACTTGTGATGTCCTCTCGTGTGTGACCAACAAGTGTTACCAAATCTCATAGGCGGATTGACAATGTATAACCCATGTAAGATCATCCTCATTCAAGGCGGTGAGAAGGGAGTTTTGGGCCTTGGAATTTGCCTCATATTTTTTGTAGGTAAAGTCAGACCAAGTGCTCTCCTCACTATCGGGTCTAATGTAGGGTCTGGTCAAGGATTTTGCAACTAAACTACCTAGGGATTGTTGAAAGATAGTCATCCTAACCTTCCAAATGGGGAAATTAAGACCATCAAATTTAGGAGGGGTCTTAATGTTGTCGGCCATGTTTATAAGTGTATGAATGAAAGAATTCAAGTAGTGATTAGCAAATTTTAGGATCTCTCTAAGGATGTTAAGCCAAAAACTAGAGTCCTACCTCTGATACCAATTGAAATCACCTAGAGGGAGGGGGGTGAATAGGTGATAATGCTAATCAATGCACAAATAAAAACTTATGATGCAACAATCACCCAAAACAAGACTAGAAGCCGAATACCCCGTGAAGGGCACTGAACTCCTTCCTCGTGATTCCTCTAAATAAGAGTTTGAGGTGCGTATTACAATCTTGTTGTATGAGTATTAGATTGACAAGATGAATATGAAACAAGTGAATATAGCAATGAATATAAAGAGCAAGCATAGTATTGCAATGAGTATGTAGAGCAAGTATATGAAGCAATGAATAAGAAGAAATGAATAACTAGCAAGGAATAAAAGTAAGAAGCAAGTAAACCAAACGCAAACACCGAGAATTTTTTCGAGGTTCGAGCACCCAGCTTTACGTCCCCGCCTTCACCCAGAAGGATTTCTAACCACTATAACTTCACAAAGAGTTACAATCACACCGGAGTACCCAACTCCACAATCTCAAGTACAAGTATTCTCTTGGTGATCAAAAGACCACAAACTCTCTTTTGAAAAATTCTTTTCCCTTACAAAATTCCTGTAGAACAATGAGTAGGATTGAAGCTCTAGTATTTGTAAGTAGGAAAAAGAAATAGAATTTGAGAGAGTTTTTGAAACCAAAACTTCAGAAATGAGAGAGATTTTTCAGCACAAAAACCAAGAACAAAACTCTTTTGAAAGCTCTTTAAACTTGAAAATTTTTGCAATTTTTTGTTGTAAATTCCACAACCCTAATCACCCCTATTTATAGGATAGAGCTAGAGTTTAAAGAGTAAACTCATATAATAGTAATTAGGAAGTATTTGACCCATAAAATAGCCTTAAAACTCGTTTAGAGAAGAAAAAGACAAATTTAAAACGTGTTTTTGAAACTAGCCGTTATGGTAGAAAATACACTCTCCGTCGACCGGCCAGTCGACCGTATTTCAAAATAAAAGAGCCGTTGCGGCTCTCGGTCGACCGCTCGGTCGACCGAAACAAACAGAGAGTTACTATCTTTCAGTCGGCCGAAGGTCGGTCGACCGAAGACGGGTTTCGGTCGACCGCCCGGTCGATTGGGAAACGTTCACACATGTGTTGGCCCAAAGGCCATTATCCCGGTTATTTTGATGATAGCAAAACGTATTTAGTTATGTATTTAATAATCTTGTTTAAAAGTATTTCAGGTTCAAGAAACAGATTTTGACGACTCCGCTAAAAGACTCACATATTTGGAGCTCGCCCAACATTTGCATTCCCAAGCTAAAGCACATAGGAAGCTTCGGAATTTGCGTTGAAGAAAAGTTCAAGAAGAAGATCAAGACTTGCTAAAGAATCCAAGATTTGTATTTTGTCTATTTTGTTTTAGAATTTTTGTCAAAACTAAATAGTAGAAGTAGAGATATGGGATATCGCACACACACATTTTCTAGAGTGATTTTTGGCTTCAAAAATACTTTCTATTTTCATTTCCAAACTTACTTTTAGATGAACTTATTTATTTTGGAAATACGATTTTAGAAAGACTAGTTTTTGGAAAAAACATTTCATGAAAATCAAGTTTTTATCAAAAGAATTTTTACCAAGTATTTTACCTTGCTAGTAGTATGACACATGCTCATACTCTATGATTTTTCAAGACCAAAACATTTTATCCAAGACCCAAAACCAAATCCAAAATTGTCCAGGTCCTGTAAATTCTGATTTTTCAGAAACTCACAGTGACCGGTCGACCGGCAGTCGACCGGGACTCGACCGACATGCACAACTGTGCATGTGCGTATCAGTCGACCGGGAGTCGACCGATACTCGACCGGCCCAAACCTGCTGCTCTCTGGAAATTGCCAGTCGACCAACCCGGTCGACCGGTGAGCCCCAACGGTCGGATTTTCGACCGTTGGCGGTCGATCGACCCGGTCGACCGGTAGTCTGTCAAAAGTTCTGACAGACTCAACAGCTATTTTTCTGACTCTTTGACTTTAGGGATTTGTCTCCAACGAATCTCTTGAGCAGTTTTTGACCCCTATAAATAGGTAGTCACTTCAAGTGACATGACTAACAATTTTACAAAGAATATCAAGAGTTTTTACAAGAGTTTTCAAGATTTCCAAAGTTGAAGTTTAGAAAAGATTTTTCTCTCCAAAGCCAAAATTCCATACACCTTACTTGGAGCCTATTCCTCTACTTCTCTCTAGTTTTGCACTACACAATCCCATACTCTAACTCTCCTATTTGGTTCTAGGATTGTGCTTAGTGAGCTCTTTTGTAAAGTGATCAAGTGTGATCACTTCCATTGTAATTGAGTGAAGTTGTAGAGGCATCGGCCTCAAGGCGAGCTAGTGTGCTCAAGGTGGTGAAGTGTCATCACGGGAGACGGACAAGTGTTGTCCTTGTATTGTTGATCCGGTGGGATCCTCAATAGTGGAAATCCTTCAAGTGTGAAGGTGGGGACGTAGAGCGTGGCTCGAACCTCGGAAACATATCGGCGTGTTTGCGTTTGCTCAAATTCTTCTAACTCTATCTCTTTTATTACTTGCAATTTTACATTGTCTTTTACTTGCAAGAAATATTGTATTGTGCTAATTGTTTAGAGTTAAATTTTTTAAATTCCGCATAATTGCCATTATCATATAGCCATCACCTATTCACCCCCCTCTAGGTGATTTCAATTGGTATCAGAGCCTAACCCTAGATTTGGTTTAACCACCTTAGGGAGATCCTTCATTTGGCTATATATTTGCTTGTTGTTGTTTGTTGCATTTTACTTGCTTGTGCATTCATGGCATCCATGGACTTTTCTAGCATTAAATCCCCTCCCAAATTTGATGGCTTGAACTTTCCTATTTGGAAAGTCAAGATGAACTTGTTTTTGAAATCCTTAGGTGTTAGGGTAGCTAGGGCCATTACCAAAGACTTCATTGAACCAACTAGTGATGAGAGCACATGGTCCGAGGATACTTCCAAAGACTATGAAGCAAATGCTAGGGCACAATATGCATTAACACAAGCACTTAATGAAGATGACCTTGCACGCATCATTAATTGTAAATCGGCATATGAAGTTTGGAACATGCTTATTGTGACTCATGAGGGAACGTCACAAGTCAAGAGAGCAAAAGTTGACTTGTTACGTTCTCAATATGAGAATTTTTACATGATTGATAATGAGAGCATTGATGACATGCTCACTCGCTTTACAAAAATAACTAATGCTCTTTCTTCCTTAGGCGACAAGATTGACAACGATCAAAAGATAAGAAAGGTGATTCGAGCTCTTCCCAAAGCTTGGGAAGTCAAGGCGACAACCCTCAAAGAGCTTAATGACAAAGAGGAGATGGACTTCTCCGGCTTCATCGGCAATCTCAAAACACATGAGATGGAGATGAAGGTTCGAGAAGAAAGGGAGGCTCCAAAGAAGAAATCAATAGCCTTCAAAGCCGCTCCAACCATTCAAGACGAGGATGATTCATCGGATGAGTGCGATGAAGACTTCGCCATGCTCATCCGGAAGGTGGGCAAGATGTTCTACAGAAAGGGAAGACAAAGCAATTTCCGGCGAGGGAAACCTCAAGGGAGATTTGAGAGAAAAAGAGAGGAGCCCGGTCCTTGCTTCCATTGCAAGAAGATCGGTCACCTCATTGCCGATTGCCCCGCTCTACAAGCGACCACATCCAAGAACGGGCAAAGAAAGAAGAAAGCAATGGTGGCTACTTGGGATGACACGGAGTCGGAATCCGAAGAGGAAGTCGACGCCGCGCACATGTGTTTCATGGCACATGGGGAGGATGCACCAAAGGTAACTCTAGAAAACTCTTTAGATGAGGATGAGTTAACTATGGATGAACTTGCACATTTTTTTGAAGAATTGCAAAATAGGTATGAGATTTCCCAATCTCAAAATAAGAAATTAAAAAGAGAAAATGAAGCTTTAAAATATAAAGTTGAAATAGTTGTTAAAGAAAAGGATGTTTTATCTAGCTCTTTTGGAAAATTGAAAAATGATTTTGATAAATATAAACTTGCAAATAAAGGTAAAACCCCCATAGTTTCAATTGATAAAAATGATTTTGTTGAGATCCAAAAACGTGTTGAAGTTTTGGACTCAAATTTAAAAAGTTATGCATTTGACTTGAAAAAGATAGCTTCTAAATTTCCTAAGGGAGTACCCCAAGGGAAACATGCACCTCATACACATACACATGCACGGAAACATGCGCACACACATAAGCATGCATACATGTATAGTAGTGGTAGAATTTATGTTTGCACTCATTGTGGCCGCAAAGGCCATTTAGAAAAATTTTGTTATGCTAAAAATAATGTTAATAATAAATATGTTTGGGTTCGCCCCGGTACTAACCCCAAAGGACCCTCAAAGATTTGGGTACCAAAAGATCCTCCAATTGTAGATGAAACAGGTGGATCTACTTCCTCCAAGACTTAGGGGGAGACGGTGCCCGGGTGGTAGATGCAACTAAGCTCACAAGTTCAAATCTAGCTTGCATCGCTATCGTGGAGGCACCTATTTTTGGAGATTGCCCTTAAATTGGTAACATCTCCATTTTAAAATAGTTGTTGATTTTTGGTAATGTATACATGTGTATAGAATTGATAGTTTGCTTTTGTATTCCATTGATACATGCCTATATAGAACTACTTTTCTATCATGTTGTGTACATGCCTTGCGTTAATTTTCATATCTTGTATTTTTATGCCTTATGTCACATTTGTCCACATGTCCATATTTTTGTGTATCTATATGTATATACTATTTTTCAAAAGTATAAATTAATAATCAAAATTTCTTGTTTAAACAAATACCTTAAAGATGGCAATTGCGCACCTCAACTCATTCAAGAGGAATCAAGAGGATGAAGTTCAGAACCCGTCACTGGGTATTCGGCTTCAACATCTTTAAATCTTTGTTTAAATTTGTAAAATAAAATTAAAACATTTTGTGTGAAATTTTTGTTGATGTGATCACTAAAATAAAGATTTAAAACTGGTTGTTGTATCCCTGTATATTATAATAATATATCATATTTTATTTGTTATAATTTTTCTTTAAAATTATTTCTGGGTCAGAATCTGGTAGCAGTTTTTCAGTCAAAGCCGGTCGACCGGCCCTAACCCCAGTCGACCGACTCTGCCTGAGAAAATTTTTAATTTTTTTTTTTTTTTGCTACCGGTCGACTGCTTTATTGGACCAGTCGACCGATCCGAGTGCGTGACTCTCTGTATCTTTTCGGTCGACCGGCCCTTAACCCCAGTCGACCGATCGTCGAATTCTGGCCTATATATTAGACTTTTTCTTCACTGTTTCGCTCACTCTCTCATTTCTCTCTCAGCGAACCGCAGGAGCTCCTCCTCTCAAAAATTCCCAACTCTCAATCCGTTCACCTGATCTCAAATTCTTTCAAAACCCATCTCAAACTCCTCATTCCTAATTCAGATCTTCAATCTCAAGCCGATCCGTCCATCAGATTTTCAGAATTTCTGGATTTTCAAGCTAGGGTTTCAGAATTTTCTCAAGGTAAAAATTCGGATTTTACATCTGTTCTTCCTTTCTAGCTTAGATATATCACTTCTTTTGTCTTCATATTAGGTTGATTGATCATCTAGATCGTGCCTTTACCTGCAAAACCCTAAAAATTTGATTTTTATCATGCCTCCTAAAAGACATCGTTCTGAGAAGGGAAAGGGCATTGCCCAATCCTCATCTCAAGCCCCTAGGACTGATCCTTTGTTGCGTAACGATCTTGCCTCTGACCGTTACACACATCTAGCCCCTAGGAACACAATTTCGGGTAGGTATGTGGCTATCCATGACTTCGAACACCTTGATATCCCCCACATACTCCGTACCAACAATCTTGTGGATTTTCTCTCCATCAGGGAGAAGGTTTACACTTCCTTGGTTCCCTATTTCTATGCCAATTTTGAATTTAGTGGGAACCGGATCATCTCCCGTGTGATGGGTAGGGACATAAATATTTCCCTAGGTCAGTTTGCTAGGATTCTTCATCTTTCCACTGATGGAATAGATGTCTACTCTCATGACCTACATGATTTTTCTGAATATCCGGAGGGTGAGTCTTCGCTCACCGCATCCACTCTCATTCACCGGAATGACGATCCCGATTTGGTAAGGAATGAGATTGTGAGTCAGTATTCCCTCCAATCTCAGGTCCTTGCTAAGATTATCTTTCATAATATCGTGCCTAAATCCGGTGAATTCAGTCATGCTCGAGGTCCTGTTCCCCTGATTATCTATTGCCTCCTTAAAGGCATTAGGATAAATTTCCCTCGAGTGATCGCTTCTCACATGAGTTGTGATCAGATTCGCACTGCTGGTAGGAGTCTGCCTTATGGCATGCTCATTACCCATCTTCTCAGGGCTTTAGATTTTGATCTTTCTGGTCAAGCCCCTTCAAAACCCTCATCTGATATCAATGCTGCTGCTTTGAAGATGATGGAAGCTCAGTTGCGTCGACACGCAGCTGTGCAACCACCACCTGTTCCTGCAGCTGATCCAGCTCCAGCTCCACCTCCTGTTTTTCCTGCTCCTGAGTTTCAGGGTGCTTCTGCTTCTGAGGTCCGCTCAATGATCGAGGCTCATCAGGCCTGGGTCGGAGAGCAAGTCTCTGCACTTCGTGCAGATATGGATTCTCGTGCTGCTATGGATTCTGCTTTTCGGGCGGAGGTCCGAAACGACTTGTCTTATATGGCTGAATCCATGAGATTTGTGGATGTTCAGTTTCAGTCTCTGTTCACAAAATTGGACATAGTCGTTCCTGATGGGACTCCGGGTGCTCGTCGACTCCCTGCCGCTGGTCCTCCTTTCCCTCCCAGAGCTCGCGTCTCTATTCCACCACCGCGCCCCAGAGTTGATGCCTTGGATACAGAGGAGGTAGATTCCTCTTCTTCCTCAGATGATGGTGATGATCAGACGATGGCTGAGGCCTCTGGTGATGACGAGGAGGAGGATGACGAGGCCACTGAGTGATGCTGCTGTTGATGCTGATGAGTGACCTCCCCTTTATTGATGATGTCAAAAAGGGGGAGAGATATTTGGAGAGAGAGATATTTTGTTGTGACACTCTTTGTTATTTTTGTTATGTACTTGACTTATTTTGTTGTGTTGGACACCTTTTATTTTTTGTGTTGTGGACATGTATCTTTTGTGTTTTGTATTTATGTCATGTTGAGACTCCTTTCCTTTTATCTATGATATGACATGAGTAGTTGATATTTTCTGTGGAATGGATATATGATGTTTATGATTTATCAATTGTGATAATATGCCTGAGTATGATTTTTATATATGCTTGTGTTGAGGGGGAGCTTCATTTGAAGACTCTACCCAAAATATCTTGTGATAACTACATATGTTTTGCCATCATCAAAAAGGGGGAGATTGTTGGCCCAAAGGCCATTATCCCGGTTATTTTGATGATAGCAAAACGTATTTAGTTATGTATTTAATAATCTTGTTTAAAAGTATTTCAGGTTCAAGAAACAGATTTTGACGACTCCGCTAAAAGACTCACATATTTGGAGCTCGCCCAACATTTGCATTCCCAAGCTAAAGCACATAGGAAGCTTCGGAATTTGCGTTGAAGAAAAGTTCAAGAAGAAGATCAAGACTTGCTAAAGAATCCAAGATTTGTATTTTGTCTATTTTGTTTTAGAATTTTTGTCAAAACTAAATAGTAGAAGTAGAGATATGGGATATCGCACACACACATTTTCTAGAGTGATTTTTGGCTTCAAAAATACTTTCTATTTTCATTTCCAAACTTACTTTTAGATGAACTTATTTATTTTGGAAATACGATTTTAGAAAGACTAGTTTTTGGAAAAACATTTCATGGAAAATCAAGTTTTTATCAAAAGAATTTTTACCAAGTATTTTACCTTGCTAGTAGTATGACACATGCTCATACTCTATGATTTTTCAAGACCAAAACATTTTATCCAAGACCCAAAACCAAATCCAAAATTGTCCAGGTCCTGTAAATTCTGATTTTTCAGAAACTCACAGTGACCGGTCGACCGGCAGTCGACCGGGACTCGACCGACATGCACAACTGTGCATGTGCGTATCAGTCGACCGGGAGTCGACCGATACTCGACCGGCCCAAACCTGCTGCTCTCTGGAAATTGCCAGTCGACCGACCCGGTCGACCGGTGAGCCCCAACGGTCGGATTTTCGACCGTTGGCGGTCGACCGACCCGGTCGACCGGTAGTCTGTCAAAAGTTCTGACAGACTCAACAGCTATTTTTCTGACTCTTTGACTTTAGGGATTTGTCTCCAACGAATCTCTTGAGCAGTTTTTGACCCCTATAAATAGGTAGTCACTTCAAGTGACATGACTAACAATTTTACAAAGAATATCAAGAGTTTTTACAAGAGTTTTCAAGATTTCCAAAGTTGAAGTTTAGAAAAGATTTTTCTCTCCAAAGCCAAAATTCCATACACCTTACTTGGAGCCTATTCCTCTACTTCTCTCTAGTTTTGCACTACACAATCCCATACTCTAACTCTCCTATTTGGTTCTAGGATTGTGCTTAGTGAGCTCTTTTGTAAAGTGATCAAGTGTGATCACTTCCATTGTAATTGAGTGAAGTTGTAGAGGCATCGGCCTCAAGGCGAGCTAGTGTGCTCAAGGTGGTGAAGTGTCATCACGGGAGACGGACAAGTGTTGTCCTTGTATTGTTGATCCGGTGGGATCCTCAATAGTGGAAATCCTTCAAGTGTGAAGGCGGGGACGTAGAGCGTGGCTCGAACCTCGGAAACATATCGGCGTGTTTGCGTTTGCTCAAATTCTTCTAACTCTATCTCTTTTATTACTTGCAATTTTACATTGTCTTTTACTTGCAAGAAATATTGTATTGTGCTAATTGTTTAGAGTTAAATTTTTTAAATTCCGCATAATTGCCATTATCATATAGCCATCACCTATTCACCCCCCCTAGGTGATTTCAACATGCACGCACCCAACGGTTAGATTTCCAGTCGACCGGGTCGGTCGACCGATCTGACCTGACATAGAGGCGGTCGACCGGTCGGTCGACCTGCTTATGTCAAAAATTGAATTTGGAAAAGATTTTTGATAAGATTTTGATATTTTACAAAATAATTTTCGTTAGAACTATGTATAATACACAAAATTGAGTTTATAAACAAAAGACTATATTTAAAAATATTTTGTACATATTTATAGGGGAAATATTAGAAATGATATGTGCACAAAAACTTGTGTGTGTAGGTATATTGAGCTTCAAATCTATTCACTATTATTTAACAAAACTAGAAACAAATCTAATGAAGTCTCTTGAGCCAAAATAAAGTCTTGAGTCATGCAATGCCAAACAAGAGCCTTCTCTTCTATGGACATTTTCTCTTGTGCCATATGCCTTGTTTGCTTCATGAACCTAGAAAATCTTTGCAATAGCTAGGCAATGTCCTTCAAAGATGGTACTAACCTGAAACTTATCTTGAACAAACTTATTAGTACCATATAGCTTCTATGTGTTTTGTTATCATCAAAACTTTAAACAAATGGAGAGTGTAACCTCTTGGGCCAACATTATGATGATTCGGCTAGCACAACTGCTCTTCTCCACTCTTATGGGAATAGTCCAGTCGATCCCAACTGGTATGTTGACTCCAGAGCCACTCATCACCTAACGACTAGCATGGCGAATCTAGCGGTTCACTCAGAATATAAAGGACCCGATAGAGTTCGCATGGGTAACGAGATAGGTTTCCCGATCTGATCTACTTATGCTTCTTTATTGTGTTCTCCTGTTTCTTCTTTTGTCTTAAAAAATCTTTTATATGTTCCTAATATTACCAAAAATCTTTTGTCTGTTAGTCAATTTAATGCTGATGTCACGCCCCGAAATCATAATACTTATATAAATGGTACGTGACGAGAGCCGGCGACGTATTTTTAAAACAAATACGTTAAGCCTCAGTACATTGATTCAAAATAAAACAAGATTTATCTGTTATTCCAGCTGGAAGAAATCAAGTACATAATGTCACTAAAAGTCTTACTTATTACAACATACTGAAATCATAGAAAACACAACAATAACGTCTCTCACATGAAAGTAGGAAGGATCTATCTACTGAAGATCAGCGAGGTGCTCGAAGTACTCCTGCTCCTGCAGAGTCTCTGGATCAGAACCTGAGCAAACAACTCAGGGTCGTCAATAGCGACCTAAACAAATGATAAAAAGATGGAAAGAAATATATAACATGTAAAATCTAGCAACACATGTATAATCAAGTATAGTTATCATACTGTTGTCTAACATATGTGAGTCATAATGTAACACAGTGTTATACACTTTATAACCATTTATTACTGCAATCAATCCTATGTACAGTCATGTGTCAAGATGTCCTATGTATGTCTATTCTTATTGTCTAGTTATTTGAAATGGATAGTTGGAGATGGGTATCTGTGTTTTAGGTGGGTCCCGTACATACCCGGGACCACGGCCTCAGTTTCCTGGCGCTGAACCAGGCCGTACCACTAGGTACTCAGTAACAGTAACAGTAACAGTAATCTCACTGTGTAAACAGTGGAACAGTAACAGTACAGATGGGATGTCAGTCATCCCCCAAGAACCCTGCAGTGGAACCCTCAGTCGGCTGCACAACCTGTATCCTAAGTCTACCCAAAATACCGATACCATCTCCTCTATCAATTTCCCCACCCGGTGTAAGCTATCTAATAATCATGTTATGTAAAACACTGGTATGACAGTAACAGTAGTGACAATGTAACAGTACAACAGTATGTAATTTCCAGTGAGTTGATAACATAATCCATCTCATCTTTTACAATTTTAAACGATTTAAACAATTTTCAGATTTTCTAGAAACTCAATAATAACTTTAATAGCTTTACCATTTAATAATAGAAATAGCACACATTTTATAATAAATGAAAATAACAGTACTTATACAGTGAGTGAAGAACACTCACCTGGCTACCATGCGTCCAAGCACCAATCGAAGAAATCTACATTAATATATATCCGAATTAGAAAATTATCGAACTTTCATATATCGACTTTTACATGAAATATTCTATTTATTTAGTATTTTAAATCAAATGTGAACAATCCGGATCTTTAAATAAGGTTGCATAATGAAGTATAAAGTTTATGAGATTTTCAGATTTTATTTACTAATTTTTATGTGTTTTAAATGGTTTAAAACATGTAATTTTCTTAACGGGTCTGAAATTAGAATAGCGGGTTTCAATCTTTAAATGCATTAGTTCAGACCCATATGAGCTGTAATTTACTCCAAAATTTTTATGTAGATGGTAGAAGTTATCTATATATTTATCACTATTTTTTATTTATTTTTTTTCCAAATTTTATCTAATTAAAAAAATTGTTTTTCAAAACTTAACGGGTCTGATTTTTTTTGTAATTGGGTTGGATTAAAAAGAATTGGGCTTCATTTATTTCTTTTTTTTTCTTTTTTTCCTCTTTTCCTGTTTTCTGGGCTGGGCCAATGATGGCCCAGTTCTGATTCTTTTCTCTTTTTTTTTTTTTTGGACTGGGCCTGAGCCAGTGCGGCCCATCTCAGTTTCTTTCTTTCTTTCATTTTTTTTTCCTCTGGACTGGGCCTGGGCTCTGCCAGGCCCTGTCTTATTTACAATTTTTTTTTTTTAAATGGACCCAACCCGGGCCTGCAAGGCCCGGGCTAGGCCAAGCCTGCACAGTGCAGCGCACTGCTCTCGGCTTGGCCGAGAGCGTGCACTCTTTTTTTTTTTATTTTTTTATTTTATTTTATTTTCTAAATTTTCTAAATTGCAGAGATTTTTAATGTAAGATTTAAAATATATATATTTTAATTGGATTTAGAATACATTTCCATGTATTGATAGATTAACCCATGTGTCTAATTTTAGATCCTTGGAATTTTGTTCTAAATATTTTCTTTTTTTGTTTTTTTTTCTAAAATATTTCTATTAGAGAATCGTATATTATTTTTACATAAGTTTTATTTAGATCAAGGTAAAGTTTTTTGATGATGAATAAATTCTTAAAAAGGGGGTAGATCTATGCATGGTACTCCGATTTAATTATAATTTTCTTTTTTTTATTCATGTCAATTTTTAAATTATGGTATATTATCAAAATTCATATTCATATAAATTAATTTAAATTTAGGGGAGATCTAAGTTTTTGCAACAAAAAGGGAATCTTAAGCATGCTTGCTAATTAAATATTTGAATTAATAAAAAAATCAAATTTTTATACTTACTTGTTTCCTTGCTTTCTCCTTAATCTTGTATCTCGAAATCCTTCTTCGCAGTTTGAGGAAAATATGAGGATAAGGAAATTATACTAGAGTTTCTCTTGATGTAGGAGAGAAAGGAAATGTTTAGGTTTTATAAGGCTATAAGAGATTTTTTCTTTTTTCTTTTTTTTTTTAACCTGGACTCTAATTAGGCTAGATTAGCAATTAGATAAGAATGAAAAGTGGTAGGAAAAATCTCAAAGAGATTCTTCTTGAACCTGGACTCTAATTAGGCTAGATTAGCAATTAGATAAGAATGAAAAGTTGTAGAAAAAAAATCTCAAAGAGATTTGATTTAGAATTTGAAATTATAGATTGTCTAGCTCATTAGATTCAAATTTAATTTCGAGTGCTCTTAGATTACACGCCAATGTGGCACAATGGTTAACTCTCTTCTCTTCCTTGTTGGGGACCTAAGTTCAATCCCCAGTGCTAGCATATATATATATATTTATTATTATTATTATTTTTCATTTTATTTATTTATTTATTTATATTATTATTATTATTATTATTTTTTTTTGTATATAAAAACAAGAGTATTACATTCTACCCACCTAATAAGAAAATTTCGTCCTCGAAATTTAAATTCAGGCGGGGAAAGAAATATACCTAGTTATCACGGAAAAGGTGGGGATAGCTATCGCGGATGACATCTTCCCGCTCCCATGTTGCTTCTCCTGGAGGTCGATTGCCCCAAGATACTAGAACAAGTGGAATGGTCTGCTTCTTCAATTTCTTGGTAGTCTGATCTAGGATAACCGTAGGCCTCTCAGTGTAGGATAGGTCCGGCCTAAGTTCCAACTCAGAATGATCCACCACATGACTGTCATCTCAGATATACCTCCTCAGCTGAGAAACATGGAAGACATCATGCACGCCATCTAAAGATGGGGGCAATGCTAGCCTGTAAGCCACCGCTCCCACTCGCTCCAAAATCTCAAAAGGTCCTATGAACCTAGGACTTAGCTTCCCTCTGCTGCCGAACCTGATTACTCCCCTCGTTGGTGATATCTTTAAGAATACTTTATCTCCAATCTCAAACTCCAGTGGCCTTCTGTCCAAATCTGCCCATTTCTTCTGTCTATCCTGAGCTGTCTTGAGGCGCTCTCAGATAATCTTAACTTTCTCCACTGTCTGAGTTATAATCTCCGGTCCCAGTAGACTCCGGTCACCAATATCGTCCCAACACAAAGGAGATCTGCATTCCCTTCCATATAAGGTTTCAAAAGGCGCCATCTTAATACTAGCTTGATAGCTATTGTTATAAGCAAACTCCGCCAAGTGCAAATGATCCTCCCATGATCCCTTGAAATCTAGCATGTATGCCCTCAACATGTCTTCGAGAATCTGAATCGTCCGCTCTGATTGTCCATCAGTCTGCGGATGATATGCAGTGCTAAACTTCAAGCGGGTTCCCAAACTTTCCTGAAGGCTTCTCCAAAAGTGGGATAGAAATCTAGTGTCTCTGTCAGACACAATGCTGACTGGAACACCATGGAGCCTCACCACTTCCTGCATATACTTCTCTGCTAACAATTCCGTAGACTGCCCCAGTCTGAAGGGAATGAAATGTGCTGATTTCGTGAGGCGATCCACTATAACCCATACTGCATTATTCCCCTTCTGGCTGCGAGGTAAAGCAGTGACGAAATCCATAGTGATGTGCTCCCACTTCCATTCTGGAATTGGCAGAGGTTGTAGAAGTCCAGCTGTCCTCTGATGCTCTGCCTTCACTTGCTGACATACTAGGCACTTTGCCACATACCGAGCAATCTCCCTTTTCATCCCATGCCACCAGAACCGTTGCTTCAAGTCTTGGTACATCTTTGTTCCCCCTGGATGTATAGAATAAGCCGAGCTATGGGCTTCAGCCAACACTTCTTGCCTAACTTCTCCTTTAGGTACACAAATTCTGTTACCAAAACGGAGCGTCCCATCTGTATGGATCTGCATATCTGACCTCAACCCGGCTTCCACTTGTTCCTTGAATTCTTGCAATTTAAGATCTCCACTTTGAGCTTCCCTGATCTTCTCCAATAAGATTGGTTGAATCTGCATGACCATCAATTGGCCAGGAGACACTGCCCTTCGAATTACCATCAAGTCCATTCGCCTCATCTTCTCGAATAATTCTTTCTGTTGTGTGATTTGCATTGCCATAGACACGTCTGGCTTCCTGCTTAAGGCATCTGGTACCACATTGATCTTTCCAGGGTGATATTGTAGATCAATATCATAGTCAGCCATTAGCTCCAACCACCTCCTCTGCCTCAAGTTTAACTCCTTTTGAGTGAAGATATACTTCAAGCTCTTGTGATCGGTGTAGATTAGTACCTGATCACCCAACAAGTAGTGCCTCCAAATTTTCAAGGCGAAAATCATTGCTGCTAACTCCAGATCATGCGTTGGGTAGTTCTTCTCGTGGGGCCTGAGTTGCCTGGATGCGTATGCTATCACATGCCCATGCTGCATTAGCACACATCCCAATCCTTTCCCTGACGCATCGCTGTAAATGACCATACCACCAGTTCCATCAGCCATCTTCAAAATTGGAGCCGTCATCAACCTCTTCTTCAGTTCTTCGAAAGCACTGGTACACTCCGCTGTCCATACATACTTCTCCCCCTTCTGGGTAAGCTTGGTCAGAGGTCCTGCAATTCTTGAGAAGTCTTGCACGAATCTCCGGTAGTACCCAGCTAACCCCAGAAAGCTCCTAATCTCGGTTACTGATTTTGGAATAGGCCAATCCCTCACTGCCTGAACTTTGCTGGGATCCACTGAGATGCCTTCTCCCGAAACAATATGCCCCAAAAATGCCACACTCTTAAGCCAGAACTCACACTTGCTTAGTTTGGCATAGAGCTTCTCCTGCCGAAGGGTTTGTAACACAATCCTCAAGTGCTCAAAATGTTCTTCCTCGTTCTTAGAGTATATCGAAATATCATCAATGAATATCACTACGAACTTATCTAAGAATGGAGAGAACACTCGATTCATCAAATCCATAAAGATTGCCGAAGCATTGGTCACTCCAAATGACATAACCAAGAACTCGTAATGACCATAACGAGTCCTAAATGCCGTCTTCGGAATGTCTACCTCCTTCACCTTCAATTGATGATATCCAGACCGAAGATCTAACTTCGAGAATACCTTAGCTCCAGCTAGCTGATCAAACAAGTCATCTATCCTAGGCAAGGGATATCTATTCTTGATAGTGACCTTGTTCAACTCCCTATAATCAATGCACATCCTTCTGCTACCATCCTTCTTCTTAACCAACAACACCGGAGCTCCCCAAGGTGAAACACTGGGCCTGATGAAGCCTTTATCCAAATATTCCTGCAGTTGCTTCTTTAATTCGGCTAGCTCCACCGGTGCCATTCGATATGGCACTTTAGAAATAGGGGCAGTACCTGGGATGACTTCGATAGCGAACTCCAAGTTTCGATCTGGCGGAAGTCCCGGTAGATCCTCTGGAAACACATCTAAAAATTCCTCCACAACCGGTATCGGCTTCTCTTGAGTTTCTGCGGTGGCGTAGTCCCCTTGCAGCTGCTGTCTGGATGCCTTCGACTCCCCGATGAACTTGAACTCGGATTGATCTGGAATCCTGAAGATCACGCTTTTATTCCAGCATCCAGCAATCAATCACCGCATGATACTTACTAAGCCAGGTCATGCCTAAGATCACATCATATCCGCCGGTGTCTATCATAAACAAATCTGCCCTTAACTGTCTTCCGCAAATCTCCACAGAACAAGACTTACATATTCTACTAGTGGTTATAACCCCATTCCCGGTACTAATTTCCCATTGGTTATCCATATCATTAAGGGTATAGCATGCATCATGACGAATCTAGTAGATATGTAGCAATGGGAAGCACCAGAATCAAATAACGATACAACTGGAATGGAATGAACCAGAATGGTACCTACTACAACTTCCTCTGATGCCTCAGCTTGTTCTGCAGTCAAGTTGAAAGCCTGGCCTCTTCCACGTCCGATTCCCGGCCTCCGCTGGGCCTGTTCGAACACCTGTTGCTGCGAAGGAAGCGGAGCTCCTCTACCTGCGGGCACCGGGTTCCTTTTAACTGCTTCTGATGTTTGAGGGGCAGGCATGATACTCCTCGGCCTCTTGGAAGGACAGTCAGCTAGTCGATGATCTCTGGATCCGCATGCGAGGCATTGACCATTTGCCCACCTGCAATTCCGCCGCAGGTGTCCCGGTCTCTGGCAAAAGTTGCAGACCGTCAAGGGCAGGAAGTAGTGAAAGAATGCCTGCTCGGTGGTACAGAGCTGATCCTAGCAGGAGGTCCCTTGACAACCTGATCAAAAGGTCGCTTCAGTGGCCTACTCTGCAATCTGCTCCTGCTCTCGTTTTCCATCACCTGCTCTAGACCACGAGCAGCACCGAGAACCTGAGAGTAAGTGCTCAATTGCTGTGTGACCAAAAACTTTTGAATGTCTAGCCTCAGTCCTTGCTGGAATCGGTTCGCCCGGTCTTCTTCCTCTACTACCATATAGGGAGCGAATCGGCTTAACCTCAGGAACTCTGCTGCATACTCGTCCACCGTCCGACTCCCTTGTGGTAAGTTGATGAATTGCTGCTCCATCTCCCTCCTAGCAGTCTTGGGGAAGAACCGCTCATAAAAGCTCTCTGAGAACCTCTCCCATGTGACTGGCTTCTCCAATCGTTCCTCCTCAGCGAGCCACCATGTTCGAGCCACATCAGTCATTTGGACCTTGACTACCTCCACCTGATCCTCCGCCGGAACACGAGCTGCATTCAGGAGATTAGTCATATCAACCAGCCATTGTTCTGCTTCCAAAGGCTTTTCTGTCCCGGTAAAAGTAGCTGGCTGCAACCTCCTAAAGTCTGAAATGTTCCCGGGTTTTGGTCCACGAGGAATCGCAGACCTCTCCATGGCCTCCGTGGTTGTCTGTTGTGCCGTCACCAATCCATCTCGAAGAAGTGCAGTCTGCTGCTGCTGTGATTCTACCAGGCCTCGGAGTACCCCCAGCAAATCAGTGGCATCTTCGCGAGCAGCGATGCGAGCGGAAGGACGTCGTCGAGCCATAACTCTGAGAATAAAATAAAAAAATATTAATTAAAAATATGGTAGACATTGTACTTGTAGCTGGATTACTAAACATTGTACTGTTGGTAAGAGCCTGACTATTTATACAACTATACACTTGAGTAAACCTGGCTCTGATACCAAAGAAAACCCTGTCACGCCCTGAAATCATAATACTCATATAAATGGTACGTGACGAGAGCCGGCGACGTATTTTTAAAACAAATACGTTAAGCCTCAGTACATTGATTCAAAATAAAACAAGATTTATCTGTTATTCCAGCTGGAAGAAATCAAGTACATAATGTCACCAAAAGTCTTACTTATTACAACATACTGAAATCATAGAAAACACAACAATAACGTCTCTCACATGAAAGTAGGAAGGATCTATCTACTGAAGATCAGCGAGGTGCTCGAAGTACTCCTGCTCCTGCAGAGTCTCTGGATCAGAACCTGAGCAAACAACTCAGGGTCGTCAATAGCGACCTAAACAAATGATAAAAAGATGGAAAGAAATACATAACATGTAAAATCTAGCAACATATGTATAATCAAGTACAGTTATCATACTGTTGTCTAACATATGTGAGTCATAATGTAACACAGTGTTATACACTTTATAACCATTTATTACTGCAATCAATCCTATGTACAGTCATGTGTCAAGATGTCCTGTGTATGTCTATTCTTATTGTCTAGTTATTTGAAATGGATAGTTGGAGATGGGTATCTGTGTTTTAGGTGGGTCCCGTACATACCCGGGACCACGGCCTCAGTTTCCTGGCGCTGAACCAGGCCGTACCGCTAGGTACTCAGTAACAGTAACAGTAACAGTAATCTCACTGTGTAAACAGTGGAACAGTAACAGTACAGATGGGATGTCAGTCATCCCCCAGGAACCCTGCAGTGGAACCCTCAGTCGGCTGCGCAACCTGTATCCTAGGTCCACCCAAAATACCGATACCATCTCCTCTATCAATTTCCCCACCCGGTGTAAGCTACCTAATAATCATGTTATGTAAAATACTGGTATGACAGTAACAGTAAGTGACAATGTAACAGTACAACAGTATGTAATTTCCAGTGACTTGATAACATAATCCATCTCATCTTTTACAATTTTAAACGATTTAAACAATTTTCAGATTTTCTAGAAACTCAATAATAACTTTAATAGCTTTACCATTTAATAATAGAAATAGCACACATTTTATAATAAATGAAAATAACAGTACTTATACAGTGAGTGAAGAACACTCACCTGGCTACCACGCGTCCAAGCACCAATCGAAGAAATCTACATTAATATATATCCGAATTAGAAAATTATCGAACTTTCATATATCGACTTTTACATGAAATATTCTATTTATTTAGTATTTTAAATCAAATGTGAACAATCCGGATCTTTAAATAAGGTTGCATAATGAAGTATAAAGTTTATGAGATTTTCAGATTTTATTTACTAATTTTTATGTGTTTTAAATGGTTTAAAACATGTAATTTTCTTAACGGGTCTGAAATTAGAATAGCGAGTTTCAATCTTTAAATGCATTAGTTCAGACCCATATGAGCTGTAATTTACTCCAAAATTTTTATGTAGATGGTAGAAGTTATCTATATATTTATCACTATTTTTTATATATTTTTTTTTTCCAAATTTTATCTAATTAAAAAAATTGTTTTTCAAAACTTAACGGGTCTGATTTTTTTGTAATTGGGTTGGATTAAAAAGAATTGGGCTTCATTTATTTATTTTTTTTCTTTTTTTTTCCTCTTTTCCTGTTTTCTGGGCTGGGCCAATGATGGCCCAGTTCTAATTCTTTTCTCTCTCTGTTTTTTTTTGGACTGGGCCTGAGCCAGTGCGGCCCATCTCAGTTTCTTTCTTTTTTTTTTTCTCTGGACTGGGCCTGGGCTCTGCCAGGCCCTGTCTTATTTACATTTTTTTTTTTTAAATGGACCCAACCCGGGCCTGCAAGGCCCGGGCTAGGCCAAGCCTGCACAGTGCAGCGCACTGCTCTCGCCTTGGCCGAGAGCAGTGCACTCTTTTTTTTTTAATTTTATTTTCTAAATTTTCTAAATTGCAGAGATTTTTAATGTAAGATTTAAAATATATATATATTTTAATTGGATTTAGAATACATTTCCATGTATTGATAGATTAACCCATGTGTCTAATTTTAGATCCTTGGAATTTTGTTTTAAATATTTTCTTTTTTTGTTTTTTTTTCTAAAATATTTCTATTAGAGAATCGTATATTATTTTTACATAAGTTTTATTTAGATCAAGGTAAAGTTTTTTGATGATGAATAAATTCTTAAAAAGGGGGTAGATCTATGCATGGTACTCCGATTTAATAATAATTTTCTTTTTTTTTTTATTCATGTCAATTTTTAAATTATGGTATATTATCAAAATTCATATTCATATAAATTAATTTAAATTTAGGGGAGATCTAAGTTTTTGCAACAAAAAGGGAATCTTAAGCATGCTTGCTAATTAAATATTTGAATTAATAAAAAATCAAATTTTTTATACTTACTTGTTTCCTTGCTTTCTCCTTAATCTTGTATCCCGAAATCCTTCTTCGCAGTTTGAGGAAAATATGAGGATAAGGAAAGTTATACTAGAGTTTCTCTTGATGTAGGAGAGAAAGAAAATGTTTAGGTTTTATAAGGCTATAAGAGAATTTTTTCTTTCTTTTTTTTTTTTTGAACCTGGACTCTAATTAGGCTAGATTAGCAATTAGATAAGAATGGAAAGTGGTAGGAAAAATCTCAAAGAGATTCTTCTTGAACCTGGACTCTAATTAGGCTAGATTAGCAATTAGATAAGAATGAAAAGTTGTAGAAAAAAAATCTCAAAGAGATTTGATTTAGAATTTGAAATTATAGATTGTCTAGCTCATTAGATTCAAATTTAATTTCGAGTGCTCTTAGATTACACGCCAATGTGGCACAATGGTTAACTCTCTTCTCTCCCTTGTTGGGGACCTAAGTTCAATCCCCAGTGCTAGCATATATATATTTATTATTATTATTATTTTTCATTTTATTTATTTATTTATTTATTTATTTTTATTATTATTATTTTTTTTGTATATAAAAACAAGAGTATTACAGCTGATAATAAAGTCCTTCTTTAATTCCACCCTGACTCTTATTTTGTCAAGGATCTCTCCACTCAGAAAACTCTATTGCGGGAACAACTTAAGGATAGCCTATATGTCTTCTCCCTGGGGAATCATAATCTCACTGCCTCTCCCCAGGCTCTTTTCGGTGAGCGTTCATCTTCCTCCATCTGGCATAAGCGCCTAGGTCATCCCTCCATCAGAGTTGTCCCCAGTATTTTATCTCATCATCGACTTCCTTTCTTCACTCATCGTGCTAGTATCCCTCTCGGTATCCTCTGTCAGTAAGGAAAAGGTCATCGTCTCTCTTCTTTGCGATCTTCCATAATTGCTACTGCTCTTTTAGAGCTCATCGCTTATCCTGTCCACATACTAGTGCCAAAAATGGCATCACAGAAAGAAAGCACCGCCACCTTGTCGAGATAGACCTCACTCTTCTGCCCCGGTCAAATGTTATATTTCATTACTGGCCTTATGTTTTTCAAACCGCCTCATTTCTCATCAATAGAATGCCTACGCTCGTCCTCCATAATCTATCTCCCTAACAGAAATTATTTCATAAAGCACTTGACTACCTTTCTTTATGAATTTTTGGTTGTGCTTGCTACCCTCATCTGCGTTCATATCAAGCTTATAAGTTTAGTTTGGTCCAGTCAATGTGTCTTTTTAGGTTACTCGGTTTTGCATAAAGGTTATAAATATTTGCATGTCCCCTCTGGTCATATTTACATCTCCCGGGATGTTATGTTCGATGAATCTTCCTTTCCTTTCAAGTCTCCTCTGTCTCCTCTCTCTTTCCACCTACTCCCACGCCTTCACCACCGATCCCTATCTCCACGTCTCTGTTACCTTCCATTATTCTAGTCCCCTCATCTCATGTGGGCCCCACCATTGACTTTTCTCCTTCTCCATCACCACCTCTATCACATACTCCTTCTCCACCACCTCCACCAGCACCCGCCGATGAGTCTTTCTTATCGTCCTCATTCTCAGGCTCTCCCAGTCCCCCTCCTACTAGGACCCATCATATGGTCACCAGAGTACAGGATAACACCAAAACACCAAAGGTCTGACTAGCCACCTGGTATCCCATGCCTACCGGTCTCATGGTCGACTTGGCCATCACTCTTGTCGAACTCATATATTTCACGCAAGCTTCTAAAGATCCCAAGTGGCGCTAGGTAATGGACACTGAGATGAATGCCTTGCTTAAGAACAACACCTGGTCTCTTGTGTTATACTACACTACCATGAATCTGGTTGGCTGCAAATGAGTTTTCAAGTTAAAACATAAGCCTGATGGTTTTGTTGATAGGTATAAGGCCCGCCTTGTGGCTAAGAGTTTTCATCAACAAACAGGATTAGACTATGGTGAGACAATCAGTCTGGTCATCAAATCGACCACTATCCATACCATGTGCAGTCTGGCCATCTCCAAGGGCTAGTCTATTTGATAGTTGGATGTGAATAATACATTTTTGTATGATTTTCTTATTGAGATGATCTACATGGAATAACCTTCGAGATTCATCAATCCTGCTCGTCCCAATCATGTATGCAAGCTTCACCACAATATCTAAGGCCTTAAACAGGCTCCACAGGCCTGGTTTTCTTGCCTCAGCAGTTATCTAATCACAATGGGTTTTGTGGGCTCCAAGTCTCACACGTCTCTCTTCCTCTGACGTGTAGAACAGATCTTCTTCTAGTTCTTATCTAGTCACAGGTAATGACTTACGGGCTGTAACTCATCTTATTCAAGAACTAGGCCGAGAGTTCTCATTAAAAGACTTCGGTCTACTGCATTATTTCTTGGGCGTGGAGTGTCACTGTACCTCTCAAGTCTTTCTCTCTCAACAGAAGTACATCCGTAACTTGCTTCTCTGACTCAAGATGGATGGTGTCAAGCTTGTCAGCTCGCATATGGCTACTTCCTATAAGCTCTCTAAGGTTGTTGGCAAGCCTCTCTCTAACCCCTTTATCTATCGAAATACTATTAGGGCTCTATAATTCCTAAGCTTTATCAGACTCGATATTGCCTTCTTGGTGAACAAGGTCGCTCAGTTCATGTAAGCTCCAACTGATGAGCATTGGAGCGCTATAAAACGGATCCTCTGTTACCACAAATCTACCATTCAACATGGCCTTTTCTTCTATACAACTTTCTGCTTACACCGATGCAGATTAGGCAGGGTTGATCGATGATCAAAAATTCACCAGTGGCTATTGTGTCTTTCTTGGTACAAATCTTATTTCTTGGAACTCGAAGAAGCAATGCACTGTGGCACAATCTAGCACTGAAGTAGAGTATAGGGGCGTGACCAATGCTGCAACAGAGGTCATTTGGTTGCACTAATTACTTCCTGAGCTTGGAGTTTCCCTCAATAGTTCTCTGTGACAATCTCGGTGCAACATATCTCTCGATCAATCCTATTCATCAATCACGCCCAAATATATTGAGATCGACATTCAGTTTGTGTGGGACTATATCGCCAATAGAGTCCTGGATGTTTGGTTTGTCAGCACTAAAGACCAACTATCAAACATGTTTACTAAGTCTTTGAGCTCATTAAGGTTTTCTATTCTGAAGAACAAGCTCTCGGTTCTTTCGAACCTGCTTCGCTTGCACCGGGGGGAGGTGTTAGAGATATCAATGAAATCACGTGACTCATGTGAAACATGTGATCCATGTGAAAGAAATCCCTCATGAAATCAACCAGACCCTAAAATTTCTCCATGATTATAGAAACACATAGGACTCATGTCCAGATCCTAAAATCTCTCCATGATTATAAGAACATATGACACTCATGAGACTCATGCACCATGTGCTTCTCATTCTTTCTCAGTTAATGTTCCTATTGTTTCTCCTAAATCAGTATAAACATGTGACTAATATGTGTATATATATATACAACTAAGAATCATAACTAGTGGTGTCTAGTCATTGCACAAATAAATATTCTTCTCCTTTTTCTTTATCTGATATGACTTGAAAATGAACTATGAATACTTAACGAGTCTGTTTTTTTACTGTAGAGGGTCTATTTTTATCGTAGCAGTTTATTTTTTTTACAGTAGAAGTCGAGCTGACACTATAGCGATATTGTAGCAGGGTTTTCTTTGGGAGATTTTGGACAGTAATTTTTTTTAATTTATCTGAATTTTCCTAAGAGGTTTTTATTTAGAATTAGAAGAGAGACTTTGCTAGAGGAAAGATGAGAATTTTTTTAGTAGGGATAGAGGAGAGAGGTAGGGAAGGGGATAGGCTATTTCGGACTTCACACCACTAATCTAAGATTTCTCTAGGGCATCACACACAAAGAGGGAGATTTGAGACAGATTATAACTCACACAAATTTGAGAAAAAACTTTCATAATTCAATGTATTCATTGATTTATACAAGAGACCTTTTATAGGCTTGTACAAAACTGAATACTACTCAAGCTAAAACTCCTAATCAAAGTAGAATTATAACTCCAAATAAAAAAACTAAATTTTTAATAAAAATACAACTCCAAATAAAGAAACTAAATTACATATTGTTCTATTACTACAAGAAAACTGGAATAAGGCGTCTTCTCTACCGTGATACACGTGACATACACATGGGCTTGGTGTCCGGATCATTCTCCCCGTATTGGAGAGAACTCGACTTTGTCGAGTTAGAAATGGAAGTGCTTTCATACTGATCCAAAATTTCTTGATCAATCTTTGGTAGTTCGCTTCGGTCTAGCCATGTATCATCAAATCTACTTTTTCTATCCAAATTAAATATTTTTGAATCCCACCAACTTGGGTGGTGATAATTTTTTTTATCTAAGAATTTATCAAATTAACATGCTGTACAAGGTAAAATATCTGGTAGTGGTGAAAGAAAGGGGCTTTCGAAAACAGACTCATCAACAAGTGGGATAACATTTATAAGACCTTTATATTCCACTGATTATTCATGTATATTACATATATTATGTCATATTTTAATATTTTCTTATTTAAATTCTGTTATTTAATCGGTTTATTGTTTAATGCTGTGCAGGTTGTAATTAATGGAGAAAAAGCTAATTATATCCAATTAATTCAGATTTTTAAAGATAAGATTTTCTAGCCCAAGCAATCAATAGAGATATACTTGAATCCAGAGATCCTAGAGGCAACCTTATCTGACGAATCAGGACCAATTGAAAAGCGAAGATCACACGCTCAAGGATCTGACCCAGCCACAGAAATGTGAGTTTTGTGAGTTACGCTTCCGTGGCCAATCCCAGCTGTTAGGCCAGCGATTTCACTCTTGTCTTCCTACTATAAATAATAAATACCCCACCAGCAGAGCATAAGAGACGGAAGAGAACTAGGTTATTTTTATTTTTAAGGTTAGGATATTTTTGTTAGTTAAATCAAGTGAAATTTTCATTATTCTTTTCTTTTGTTTTTGTTTTAGTTCAGTCCAGAAAAGAGAGAGAAGAAGAGTTGTAACTGTAATTGAAGTGACTTCAAGGAAATTCAACTCATGCATTTCAATGACTCGATCTTAAACCGATATGTTTATGTTATTCTTTTATTGTTATTATTTTCGCTTAACTTTTCCCATGAGTAACTAAACATATTTTCTGGGATCACTAAACTCTCTTCTCTACTCAATCTTTTTGTTTTTGATTGATTTTGAAAAGAAAACCCAGTTGAATCATTTGTATGCTTTTAATCAATCCTTGCTATTAGCGAGTGTTCTTAAAAGCACATGAGGATGGGTATTAGATTTTAACCTTATCTTTAAACATAGCTTTTTAAAATTGTTTTTGTTCCATTCTTGCATGCTTGATTGTTTAATATTCAGTATATAAAATTGTGTTAAAAAGGAGTTCTCAAAAACTCATCTTATTTGTTTTCCTTGGATGTTTTTAAAACTCAAGTCTTATTTTTTGCCGATGATCCACATGAGGCACAAAAAGAGTATGTAGTGGAGTAGTAGATTAGTGAGACCGAATTCCTTCTCCTTATTTCTTAAACTCATTTTCTTCGCTCAAGTCCTCATCAATTTTCTTAAACCCTAATTCTTCATCATTTTAAACTTTCTTTGTTTTTCTCTCTCTTTAAGCCAAACTCTCAACCAAACAATATTCTTTTCTTTCTTTTTTTAAAAAAATAGAAAGCACAACTTAATGTTTGAACAAAATATGAAAAAGCTTGCAGTGCATTCCTCCTTGTAGACATGATCCATCGGCCCGTGTAGTCCTTAGACTACACGGTACACTATAATCTAGTCACCATACATGATTATTTGCTTTAACTTCTTTACTTCACGTGGCACAATTGAAAGTACTTGGTACAAACTAAACAAATTTTTGACGCTGTTGCCGGCGAGGGAACAATATTTTTGTAATTTAATAAGTTTGTTCTCTGTTTCAGTGTTCAGAAAAAGATTAGGAAAAGCTACTTGTTGCTGAAGAACCATAGCTGCTATGTGCTTCTTCTCTAAAATGTAGAGCATAAGACCCATACTTTTGCCGTGTTTTCTCTGCCTTGGCCGTGCAAACACGGCTAGAGAATTGGACTACTGACAAATCTTTTATGCAGGGCATAGAGAATTGCAAATAAAATATTATTTAGTTATTAGTTTCTATTTTTGATTGATTCTGATCACTATTTTAAACTAAACAGTAACCAATTGTTTGAAATGCTTAAAAATTAGTTAGACTTGCGTCTTAGGATTTGTCTAATTTTGTTTACTTCAATTATTGTAAAAGAGTGCTGGAACCAAAGTACGTATGCATAGTATCTAACTTAGGAACATTTTTGAGTGATATTTATTGTTTTGAGTGTTACTTTATGCTATTTTCTTACACGCTATGCACCAAAATGAACATAGGGTAAAATCCAAGAACAAGATAAGTAGGGGAGTCATTACCTTCCTTAGCCCACAAACTATCTCCACTGAACTTACAATCTAAACCAAATTAAAATCTGAATAGACATTGGCCCTATGAAAATCACGGACTCACTAGGAGATTGACCTCGGGAGAAAGATGTCAGAGTTTAACTCTAGCCAAGTCGGTGTCAAAGATTAGGTATTAAGAGGCAAGATTATCCAAAACTAGTGGTTTAGTGTAATTAAAGCCCATTGCTTTGCACGAATACTTCCCACTGAGTTTTGCCCTTACCTGATCGATTAACTTGTGGTCAGGTTACTACAATATATACCTTTCCTAAACAGCCAACCAATTAGAAGTCGTCTAAGTTTAAGTCTATCTTAGAATAGACTTAGTTGATTTTTCTTTTTCTTTATTGATTGTTTGATGATCTTATTGAAAATCACCTAGAGGGGGGTGAATAGGTGATAATGCTAATCAATGCACAATTTAAAAATATGAAGCAACAATCTCACAAAGCAAGTGAATATAGCAATGACAATCAAGAGCAAGTAGTAATAGCAATGAAAGTAGAGTAAGAACAAGGAAAAGTAAACCAAACGCAAACACCAAGATTTGTTATCGAGGTTCGAGCACCCAGCTCTACTTCCCCGCCTTCCCCAGAAGGATTCCAACCACTTCCACTATCACAAAGATGTCACAAATACACCGGAGTACCCAACTCCACAATCTCAAGTACAAGCAATCTCTGAGTAGTCAAAAGACCACAAACTCTCTCTTGCAAAATTCTCTTCCCTTACAAAGGTCATTAGAGAATTAATGAGTAGGAATGAAGCTCTTGTGTGCAAGGAGAAAAGAAAATGAAATCAGAGAACTCTTGAAAACACTTCAGAAATTTAGAGAGAATTTCAGCACAAAAACCAAGAAACCAAGTCTTTTGAAAGCCTTAAACTTTTGGAAATTTTTGAGAATTTTTCTAGTAACCAAACTCTCCCTAAACACCCCTATTTATAGGAGAGGGCTAGGGTTTAAAGATAAAACATTTTTAAGGCTAATCAGAATGTATTAAAACCAAAACATGTCACTTAAACACACTTAAGTGAGAAAAGGACAAAAATAAATCTGCTCAGAAAACTAGCCGTTACTGTTCAAACGGCTAGTCTGGTCGACCGGCCCGGTCGACCGCTAGTACAGAGAAAATGACCGTTGCAGGCCACGGTCGACAGGCCCGGTCGACCGAAACAAACAGAGAGCTCTGCTCTCAGACCGGTCGACCGGGACGGTCGACCGTCCAAAGGCTGCCAAACGTGCACAGATTTGTGCACGTCGGTCGACCGACCCGGTCGACCGACTTCTAGCCAAGTCGACTAGTCAGAGGACTAGTCGACTGGATGAAGTCTGGAATGGACAGAAAAATAGTTTTAAAAATATTATGAAAAATCTTTTAACACTCATAAAAATCACCAAAAATAGTTTTATCATTTTGCATTGATATATAAACATGTGGTAAAAAGTTTAGCTCAAATATCAATCAATATGAACTATTTTTGACTCTTATCATTTTTACCAAAAACCAAAAACTGTATTTTCTAAAACTTAGATTTTGACTAGAAAATACGTTTTGTCCAAAACTTCTTCCAAATACAAAAACATGATATTTAAACATTTGAAGCATAATCCTATATTCATGAAACATATGTATATCAAAGTTTTTGTCATAAATTCCAATACCAAAATAAGTTTTGATAAAACACAAAACTTAAAACACATGATTATGTATATCAAAACAAGTTTGTAGGTTGAAGATTGTATACAAACTATTTATGTTAGGAAACAAGATGTGCGCAAAAACGTGTGTGAAAGAGTTTCAAACCTATTCACTATTCTTTAACAAAATTCTAAACTAAAAACAAATCTAACAAATTATCTTGAGCAATCTTGAAGTCTTGAGCCATGCGATGCCTTGCTAGAGCCTTCTCTTCTATGTTCCTTCCTTGATGCGCAAAAAGCCTTCTTTGCTTCATGAACCTAGAAATTCTTGCAATAGCTAAGCAATGGCCTCCAAATATGGTACAAACCTGAAACTTATCTTAACAAACTAATTAGTACCATATAGCACTTATTTGTTTTGTTATCATCAAAACTCTAAACAAATGGAGAGTGTAACCTTTTGGGCCAACAATCTCCCCCTTTTTGATGATGACAAAACAAATAGGCTATAAATAAAAGTATAGGGGAGGAGAAAGCTCCCCCTCAAATTATGCTATATTAAACAAAGAAAAACCATGTAATTTGTAATTTGCAAGTAAACAACATGAAACCAAAAACCAAAAATACTTGCAAAACACAAAAAAAACAAATTACAAGAATTCATGAAAACACATCAAAATCTCAAAAACACAAAACATATATAAACTCATATGGAACCAAAACCATATGAGCCCATATTTCCATACATAAACTCATTCTCCCCCTTTTTGTCATACATCAAAAAGGGTTTAAGAAATAAATTTATTCAATAACACAAACATTAAGTTCACCACAAATGAATGAAAATCTAGCAAAATCAAGTGGTTTAGTGAAAATATCGGTAAGTTGCAAATCCGAAGAAACATAATTAATATCTATATCTCCTTTCTCAAAATGATCTCTAAGAAAGTGATATCTAATCTCAATGTGCTTGGTCTTACTATGTTGATTTGCATTCTTTGTCATATGTATAGTACTAGTATTATCACAAAATATTTTTATATGGTTATAATGCAAATCATAATCAAGGAGAGTATGTTTCATCCAAAGGACTTATGCACAACAAGCCCCCGCGGCAACATACTCCGCCTCGGCGGTTGAGAGAGCTACGAAATTTTGTTTCCTAGAGGACCATGAAACAAGACAATTACCAAGAAATTGACATGTCCCACTAGTACTCTTTCTATCTACTCTACAACCCGCATAGTCGGCATCCGAATAACTCGTCATTGAGAAATCTCCGATTTTCGAATACCATAGACCCATTCCAATCGTTCCCTTAATATAACGAATAATGCGTTTTACCGCAATAAGATGAGACTCTTTGGGACACGATTGAAATCTAGCACAAAGACACACACTAAACATGATATCCGGCCTACTTGCCGTCAAATACAAAAGACTACTATCATGCTTCTATACAATTTAATATCAACATTTTTACCTTGGTCATCCTTATCAAGCTTGGTGGTAGTTGCCATGGGAGTGTTGCAAACCTTTGAGTCTTCAAGTCCAAACTTCTTTACGAGTTCCTTTGCGTATTTGGCTTGACATATGAAGTTCCCATCTTGCAATTGCTTGATTTGGAGTCCAAGAAAGAAATTAAGCTCACCCATTGAAGACATTTCAAATTCACATTGCATAACCTTTTCAAATTCCTTGCATAAAAGCTCATTAGTAGAACCAAAAATTATATCATCAACATAAATTTGCACAATTAAAATATCATTATCAACATGCTTAGTGAATAGTGTTGTATCTACTTTGCCTTTAATAAAATCATTTGAAATGAGAAAACTAGAAAGCCTTTCATACCAAGCTCTTGGAGCTTGTTTCAATCCATACAAAGCTTTATCAAGTTTAAAAACAAAATCGGGATGAACATGATCAACAAAACCGGGAGGTTGAGTAACATAAACTTCTTCATTTATAAAACCATTCAAAAATGCACTTTTCACATCCATTTGAAAAAGTTTAAAATTTTTGAAAGATGCAAAAGCTAGTGTCATCCGTATGGCTTCAAGCCCTGCTACGGGTGCAAAGGTCTCCTCAAAGTCAATTCCCTCAACTTGAGTGTAACCTTGGGCCACTAACCTAGCCTTATTCCTAATCACATTTCCGGACTCATCCATCTTGTTTCTAAAGATCCACTTAGTACCAATTATTGGTCTATCGTGGGGCCTAGGAATAAGGTGCCAAACTTGGTTGCGCTCAAATTGATTGAGTTCCTCTTGCATGGCTAGCAACCAATATGAGTCCGCCTCGGCTTCGAGGATGCTTTTGGGTTCAAAATGAGAAATGAAAGCAAAATTACCACATAGGTCATGGAGTTTGGAGCGAGTTGTTACCCCTTTAGATGCATCACCTAAGATGAGCTCTTTGGGATGATTTGTGGCATATCTCTAAGCTTTAGGAAGCGGTTGAGAGCTTTCCTCTTTATCCTCTTGAACGTCACCAATTGGTTCTTGCTTATCATCTTGAGCGGGTGAGTCCTTCAAGGATAGTCTCTCCATGTCTTCACCTAATGGTTCAATCTCTACAACATTCTCAACAAACACATTAAATTCTTCAAATTTGACATGCATGGATTCATCGATGGTAAGTGAAGATCTATTGAATACTCTATAAGCTTTACTAGTTGTAGAATATCCAACAAAGATTGCTTCATAAGCCTTAGCATCAAATTTACCCAAGTTATCTTTAGTGTTCAAGACAAAACAATTGCATCTAAAAACTTTGAAATATGAAACATTAGGTTTTCTAGAATGATACATTTCAAAAGATGTTTTGGAAGAATTTTTACATAAATAAATACGATTTGATATATAGCATGCGGTGTTTACGGCCTCGGCTCATAGATAATGAGGGAGGTCATACTCACTTATCATTGTCCTAGCCATCTCTTGAAGTGTTCTATTTTTCCTTTCTACAACTCCATTTTGTTGTGGAGTTCTAGGACAAGACATTTCATGCTTAATTCCCTTTTCATCACAATAAGTCATGAAGAGTTGGTTAACAAACTCACCACCTCTATCACTCCTTATTTTCAAAATCGGAAAACCTTTTTCTTTTTCAACCCTTTTTCGAAAATTTTGAAATGAGAGAAAGTTTGATCTTTGTGTTCCAAGAAGAAAACCCAAGTGAAACGGGAAAAATCATCAACTAAAACAAATGCAAATCTACTACCATTTAAGCTCTTAGTTTTAGTAGGTCCAAAAAGATCCATATGAATTAATTCTAAAGGCCTAGTTGACATGATATCCTTGATTGGTTTGAAGGAAGACTTGGTTTGTTTCCCATGTTGGCACGCACCACAAATGCGGTCTTTCTCAAACTTCAAGTAAGGTATACCCTTCACCAATTCCTTTGAATTAATCCTAAAAAGATGGTCAAAAGATGCATGTCCTAATCTTCTATGCCAAAGCCAAGAATTTTCATCAAAAGCATTTAAGCATTTAGTAGAACATTCCACATTAAGCATGTCAATAATATAAACATTATCATCACGAAAACCGGTAAGAATACAATCATTGGATTTAATATCAAAAATCTTGTAAGAAGTATCATCAAAAACAACTTTAAGTCCACGGTCACAAAATTGACTAATACTAAGCAAATTATGTTTCAAACCATCAACAAGTACAACATTTTCTGTAATGGGAGATGCACCAATTTGAATGTTACCTATACCGATGATAGTGCCTTTGGAGTCATCCCCGAAGGTGACGGAGCCACCTTCCTCGTACCTTGATAGGGTTGTAAAGTTATTGATATCCCACGTCATATGTCTTGAACAACCACTATCAAGGTACCACCGCTCCCTACGTCTTGGAGCCTTGGTGTGTACCTACATCAAATAATTTAGGACTTGATTTTGGTACCCACATTTTCTTGGGTCCTAAAGGGTTAGTTTCATTAACCCAAACAAGATTATTTGATCTATTAACTTGGTCATAGCAAAATTTAGCTAAATGTCCATTCTTACCACAATATGTGCATCTATATACTCTATCATATTTAAAAGCATAGTGAGTGTGTGATTTGTGAGCATGAGAGTTGTGAGCATGAAAAGATTTAGCATGAGAAGTGTTATGTGTAGTGTGAGCATGTGAATTTTTAGCATGAGAGGTGTGCTTTTTGGAAAACTTTTCTTCAAGTTTCTTAGTGTTAAAAGCACAATCTTTTAAAACTTTTTCAAAATCAACCATTTTAGTTTTTAGAGAGGAAATTTCTTTTTCATCAACAATAGGAGATTTTCCTTTATAAGAAACCTTGTAGGCATTAAACTCATTTTGAATAGAAATAAGATTAGAAGAAATATCATCCTTTTCTTTAGAAACAATAGCAAGTTGGTTTTTGAGAAAAGCAACTTCTTTTTGCAATTTATAACATTCAATCTTCTTATTATCATAAGTTTCGGAAAGTTCAACAAAGGCATGAGCAAGAACTTCCTTACTTAATTCATCATCTTCATCATCAAGAGGTTGAGGGGTTACCTTTGGTGTGTTTGCTATGAAACACATATTCGCTACATCCGCCTCTTCCTCGGACTCGCTTTCTGAATCCCAAGTTGCCTTGTACGCTTTCTTTTCTTCCGATTTCTTTGGCTTGAAGGAGGAGGTCATCTTCTTCTTGAACTCCGGGCAATCCGCCATGATATGTCCGGGCTTTCGGCAATTGTAGCATATGATTTTCCTCTCCTCTTTGCCTTCAAATTTCCTTCGGAAGTTGAGCTTGTTCCTCCGGTACATTCTCTTCACATTGCGAATAAGTAGTGATAGCTCCTCATCTTCTTCTTCATCTTCTTCATCGTCTTCAAGAGTGGATGAAGACTTGAAGGCCAAAGATTTCTTCTTTAGTGGAGCAGCCTCTTCTCTTGCTTTCTTTTCCATCTCATGGGTTTTTAGGTTCCCAATGAGACTAATGAGGTCCATCTCATCCTTGTCGTTCAATTCTTTTAGGGTGGTGGCCTTGATCTCCCATGATGTAGGAAGAGCCCGAATCACTTTCCGCACCTTTTGATCATTGGAAATATCATCACCTAAAGAAGAAAGACCATTGGTGATTTTAGTAAATCGAGTAATCATACAATCTATAGATTCATCATCAATTATTTTAAAAGACTCATATTGGGACCTCAAGAGATCTATCTTAGCTCTCTTGACTTGTGAAGTCCCTTCGTGTGTGACCAATAAGTGTTGCCAAATCTCATAGGCGGATTGGCAATGAATTACCCGTGTAAGGTCATCCTCATTCAAGGCGGTTAAGAGGGAATTTTGGGCCTTGGAGTTAGCCTCATATTCTCTAAAGTTGAAGTCGGTCCATGAGCTCTCATCACTATCGGGTGCAACATAGGGTTTGGTCAAAGATTTAGCCACTAAGTTACCTAAGGATTGCAAAAAGATAGTCATCCTAACCTTCCAAATAGGGAAGTTGAGGCCATCAAATTTAGGAGGGGTTTTGATGTTATCGGCCATGTTTACTAGTGATGACAAGTGGAATGCAAATGTTGATTAGCAAATTTTAAGGATCTCTCTATGGATGTTAAGCAAAAACCTAGAGTCCAAGCTCTGATACCAATTGAAAATCACCTAGAGGGGGGGGTGAATATGTGATAATGCTAATCAATGCACAATTTAAAAATATGAAGCAACAATCTCACAAAGCAAGTGAATATAGCAATGACAATCAAGAGCAAGTAGTAATAGCAATGAAAGTAGAGTAAGAACAAGGAAAAGTAAACAAACGCAAACACCAAGATTTGTTATCGAGGTTCGAGCACCCAGCTCTACTTCCCCGCCTTCCCCAGAAGGATTCCAACCACTTCCACTATCACAAAGATGTCACAAATACACCGGAGTACCCAACTCCACAATCTCAAGTACAAGCAATCTCTGAGTAGTCAAAAGACCACAAACTCTCTCTTGCAAAATTCTCTTCCCTTACAAAGGTCCTTAGAGAATTAATGAGTAGGAATGAAGCTCTTGTGTGCAAGGAGAAAAGAAAATGAAATCAGAGAACTCTTGAAAACACTTCAGAAATTTAGAGAGAATTTCAGCACAAAAACCAAGAAACCAAGTCTTTTGAAAGCCTTAAACTTTTGGAAATTTTTGAGAATTTTTCTAGTAACTAAACTCTCCCTAAACACCCCTATTTATAGGAGAGGGCTAGGGTTTAAAGATAAAACATTTTTAAGGCTAATCAGAATGTATTAAAACCAAAACATGTCACTTAAACACACTTAAGTGAGAAAAGGACAAAAATAAATCTGCTCAGAAAACTAGCCGTTACTGTTCAAACGGCTAGTCCGGTCGACCGGCCCGGTCGACCGCTAGTACTGAGAAAATGACCGTTGTAGGCCACGGTCGACAGGCCCGGTCGACCGAAACAAACAGAGAGCTCTGCTCTCAGACCGGTCGACCGGGACGGTCGACCGTCCAAAGGCTGCCAAACGTGCACAGATTTGTGCACGTCGGTCGACCGACCCGGTCGACTGACTTCTAGCCAAGTCGACTAGTCAGAGGACTAGTCGACTGGATGAAGTCTGGAATGGACAGAAAAATAGTTTTAAAAATATTATGAAAAATCTTTTAACACTCATAAAAATCACCAAAAATAGTTTTATCATTTTGCATTGATATATAAACATGTGGTAAAAAGTTTAGCTCAATATCAATCAATATGAACTATTTTTGACTCTTATCATTTTTACCAAAAACCAAAAACTGTATTTTCTAAAACTTGGATTTTGACTACAAAATACGTTTTGTCCAAAACTTCTTCCAAATACAAAAACATGATATTTAAACATTTGAAGCATAATCCTATATTCATGAAACATATGTATATCAAAGTTTTTGTCATAAATTCCAATACCAAAATAAGTTTTGATAAAACACAAAACTTAAAACACATGATTATGTATATCAAAACAAGTTTGTAGGTTGAAGATTGTATACAAACTATTTATGTTAGGAAACAAGATGTGCGCAAAAACGTGTGTGAAAGAGCTTCAAACCTATTCACTATTCTTTAACAAAATTCTAAACTAAAAATAAATCTAACAAATTATCTTGAGCAATTTTGAAGTCTTGAGCCATGTGATGCCTTGCTAGAGCCTTCTCTTCTATGTTCCTTCCTTGATGTGCAAAAAGTCTTCTTTGCTTCATGAACCTAGAAATTCTTGCAATAGCTAAGCAATGGCCTCCAAATATGGTACAAACCTGAAACTTATCTTAACAAACTAATTAGTACCATATAGCACTTATTTGTTTTGTTATCATCAAAACTCTAAACAAATGGAGAGTGTAACCTTTTGGGCCAACACTTATTTGTGATATTGTGCATTCAAGTATGGTCGAGTGACCCAATTACATCTAGGATAACCAGAAGCATATCACCACCAAAACCAAGTCTGATTATGCATAGGCATCATCTTTGTAGGATAGGTTCTACCCTATTAGAACTTTCCTTTCATCTTGCATTCGGCTCCGTGAAGCCAGTGGCAGTAATTTTGAGTTTTAGCCTCAATTCATTAATACTCTTCCTAAGTTTCATGATTTAGAGTCCGAAGATGTGTACTTCTTCAAAAGAGAATTTGAGAAAGTATGCCTTATGATGAGAATACCCCAGCTCGAAGATGATGTTGTTAGGTTCTATTTTATTTCTTTTTCCCTTCGACCTAGCCAAGAAATGACTTTACAGTTTGGTGGTAGATTCTATCACATCGTGGGATGATTTCGTTAAGGTTTTCTTGAAGAAATTCTACCTTATCCATAAAACTAGCCTCATTAGAAAGAATATAATATAATTTAAGCAAGACTCGATTGAACATTTTTGGAGGTACTTTGAGTGTTTCAAAGATCTCCTTACCCTATGCCCTCATCACGACATAGAGAAATGGCGACAGTGCCAAATTTTCTAGATGGCTTAGACTATCAAACTAAAAATCTCTTAGAAATCACGTGCCAAGAGAGATTCTTATAAAAGGATGAAAATCAAGGGTGAGAATTATTTGATGATTTAGCAGAGATGACCATACAATGGGACCCACTCTAGATAAATCTAAGAATAATAACCTTATCTCTTCAAAAGGAGGTCTCCATTCCATTGAGTCATCAATCATTTCCGAGGCTAAAGTTACTAGCCTAATAAGAAGACTGGAAGTTTTAGAAACCAAAAATTCGGCTCTAATAAACCAAGTTAGCCTAACACAAGTTCCAACACTGGGCTACACATACTGTCTTGTTATGAACCATGTGTTCGAACAGTATCCAGTTTTTCTTACTCAACAAATTTTTTCCGAGCACATGAATGCGGCCTTCTCAAGGCCCCACAACAATCCTACTCGCAAACCTACAATCTCGGCAGGAGAAATCATCCGAATTTTTCATGGAGCCAAACAGCCATGACCATCCTAGGTCCAATTTTCCCAACCACTTTCAACCTCCCAACTATCAATAAAATTTTCTCTACCAAGTTTCACACCCTTCATTCCAAAATCCTCCAGCTGAAAAGAAACTAACTGATATGGAGAAGAGAGTGAAAAATTTGATTAAGTCTCAAACATCCTTCATGTAAAATACGGGACAACTGTTAAGCAACCACACTCAAATCATATCTAGGTTAGAGGTTCAGATGAGTCAGCTAGCTAGTTCATTAGGTGAAAGGCCCAAAGAGACTTTGTCTAGTCAGCCACTGACAAACCCTAGAAACTCTAGTCAAGCCCGTTTGGCTCAAGATTAGCAAATAAATCAGTATAATATGGTTCATATATTGAGGTCAAAAAAAACAAGTTGATAATCAAGTGTCGATGCCATCAACTCCTGTTTAGCACAATCTAACACAAGCAACCACTTCTTCTAGTTTCACTTCCTGTAATTCTGACAAGTCTAAAAAAGACAAGTCAGCGGATCAGATGCATAAACCTATAGTCCCATTTCCAAATAGGCTTAAGAACAATAATAAACAAGCTGCATAAATAGAGAAAATACTTGAGTTTCTCAAGTAAAGATAAATGTGCCCCTTCTTGATGCAATCCAACAAGCCACATCCTATGCCAAATTCCTTAAGGACATGTGCACTAAGAAGAGAAAAACTAATGTGCTCAAGAAAGTCTTCCTAGCACTAACATTAGTGAGCTACTGTCGATCGATCCTTGTCAAGTACAATGATCCAGGTTATCCTACCATTGCTTAGAAAATAAAACAGATTGAAATTAGTTATGCACTTCTTGATTTGGGAGCAAGTATCGACTTATTCCCTTTCTTAGTATACTAACAACTTGGGTTGGGCGAACTTAGTACGACTCGAGTTACCATCCAATTGACTGATTGATTAGTGAAAGTTCCTAAAGGGAAATAACTGATGTCCTTGTCCGGGTTGGAGAGTTTATTTACCCCATAGATTTTATTGTTCATGAGATCCAACTAGTGTTAAATTCTAGGTCACAAACTCCCATCATCCTAGGGCTCCCGTTCCTTGCTACTGTGAAAGCAATCATCAATTGTAGGAACAGATTCATGAGGTTAACTTTTGAAGACATGACTAAAGAAGTCAATGTCTTCACCTAGAAAAATAACCCGTGATGTGGACAATCAAAAGTTTAAGGTGACTGCGAAGTTAACAAGTGAGTACAATGAGGAATTAGAACTAGAAGCTGAATGTGAGTTCGAGTTAGAATCTGAGCATTTCAACTTTGATCAGATTGTCAACTCTGCTATGAATTGGGCATCAAACCCAATTTCATTGAATCCGAAATCAACAAACTTGACTCCTTTAATTGAATGTTTCCTTCCTCTAGAACTAAAAGTTTTGCCTACACATCTTAAGTACGTCAATTTAGGAGAACAAGATATTCTTCCAGTCATCATCACATCCCATCTGACTACAGGAAAAGAAGAGAGCCTTATGTCAGCCATTTGTGGGACCATGACCGACATCAAGGGATTAAGTCCAGCTATATTTCAGTATCACATTCATTTAAATGAAAAGGTGACACCAAAGAGTGACCAGCAGCATAGGTTAAACCATATAATGCAAGAGGTTGTTCGTGTCAAAATCTTGAAACTTTTAGATAAGAGATCATTTATCCTATTTCTGATAGCCAATGGGCTAGCTCAGTTCACGCGGTTCCGAAGAAGTCCGGTTTCACTGTGGTAAAGAACGAGAGCAAAGACTTAGTACAAACACGAGTCCCCACCAAAATTCAAGTTTGCATTAACGACCGAAAGTTGAATGCTGCCACTCGTAAGGACCATTTCTCTCGTCCATTCATTGATCAAACGCTTGAACGACTAGCCTTTCATGAGTATTACTATTTCTTGGATGGTTACTCAGGGTACAATCAAATTCCAATAGCTTTGAAAGACCAAGAAAAGACCACGTTCACTTATCTATTTGGGACTTTTGCTTATCACCGAATGCCTTTTGGCTTGTGCAATGCCCCCACAACATTTCAATGTTGCATGTTAAGTCTATTCTCTGACATGATAGAGTAGGTCCTAGAAATCTTCATGGTTGATTTCTCCATCTTTGGAGATTCTTTGATCAGTGTCTTCACCATCTTGAACTTGTCTTCCAACGATGTACTGAAAGAGTTTGACATTAAATTGGGAGAAATATCACTTCATGATAAAATATGAAATTGTATTAGGACATGAAATCTCTAGGAAAGAGGTTGAAGTGGATACGATGAAGATATATGTCATAGCTAAGCTTCTCATGCCTAAATGTGTCAAAAATATCCGATTTTTTTTAGGACACGTCAGATTCTATCGTAGATTCATTAAGAACTTTAAGAAGATTGCTAAACCCTTGACCAACCTCTTAGCTAAGGACTTGCCCTTCACTTTCGATAATGGATGTCTTATTACTTGGGAGAAGATTAAAAAATAACTTATCTCTGTACCAGTCATTTCTGCCCCAGATTAGTCAAAGCCACTCGAGATCATGTTTGATGCTTCAAATTTTGCCATTGGCGCTGCCTTAGGATAACTCACATATAATCTACTACTCAAGTAGGACTCTAAATGATGCTCAATTGAACTACATCACAACCGAGAAGGAATTCTTGGCGTGGTGTTTACCTTAAAGAAATTCTGACCTACTTGGGTCAAAAACACTATTTTCACTGGTCATTCTACGCTTAGATACCTCATGCTTAATAAGGATGCCAAAGCCCCTCATTCATTGGATCATTCTTCTTTTTTAAGAATTTGATTTTGAGGTTCGAGACAAAAAGGCATAGAAAATGTTGTTGCTGAATATCTCTCACGTATCCCCAATGCTCCTTGCAATGAACTGCCAATCAATGACAATTTTCCTGATGAACAACTCTTAGTTGCCTTTAGACAATCATGATTTGCCGACATAGTCAACTACTTGGTCACAAACTAAGCACAATTTTATTGGACAAAACAAGATGTCTGCTGGTTCGTATCTCAAGTTCAGTATTTCTTTTAAGAGGAACCATATCCTTTTAAGTATTATTCTAACCAAATCATTAGGAGATGCATCCCCGATGAGGAAGTCAAGAGTGTTCTCTTCTTTTGTCACGAGCTTGCACGTGGTGGACACTCTGATCCCTGCAAGACTGCTAAAAAAGTATTAAAGAGTGGGTTTTATTGCCCTACTTTATTCAAAGATGCCTTTGAGATTTATAAGACGTGCTTAAAATGTCAAATGATAGGTAGGATCTCAAAATATAACATGATTCCTCTCAACTTAATTCTAAAAATAGAACTTTTCGATGTTTGGGACATTGAGTTCATGGATCCTTTTCCTAGTTCATTTGAGAATCAATACAACTTGGCTGCTGTGGATTATGTGTATAAGTGGGTCAAAGCCATTCCTAGCAAAATGAATGACAACAAGGTTGTTGTCAAGTTCTTGAAAAAGAATTTTTCTTGTGCTTCGAAACCCCTTGTGCCATAATTAGCGATAATGTCACTTATTTCTGCGACAGATCTCTTGAAGCTCTTATGTGAAAATATGCCATCACACAAAGTTGTCCACACCATATCATTTTTAAACTAGTGGGCAGGTGGAGATCTCTAATAGACGAATCAAACTTATTTTGGAGAAGACTTTAAATCAAAACCAGAAAGATTGGTCCACCAAAGTGGTAGATCCCTTATAAGCGTACAAGATAGTTTTCAAAATAATCGTAGGTATGTCTCCTTATGGTTAGTCTTTGGAAAGGTATATCACTTACTTGTTGAACTTGAGCACCATGCCTTATAGGTAAGTAAACAATTGAATTTTGATCTAGACAAGACCAGTGAACTTCAAAAACTGCAAATTTTTAAATTTTAAGAATTGAGATACGAAGCCAATGAAAATGTGAAGATAAGAAAAAATAGGGTTAAAGTCTTTCATGATAATTTATCATAAGGAAGACTTTTGTCCCTGGACAAAAAGTCTTATTCTACAATTCTATGCTTTATCTTTTTTCAGAAAAGTTAAAATAGAGATGAACATGGCCATTCATTATGAGAATCGTGTTTTTACACGGCGTAGTGAGATCTGCGACCTTAAGAACGATAATGAATTCAAGATAAATGGTCAACGCCTTAAACTGTTCTTGAAATTGGTGCCGAAAAATGAGACGATAATGAGTCTATTTGACCTAATGTATCGGTAACATCACCATTTTTACATTTTATTTCATTTATTTATGCATTTCATTCATACATTGGGGATAATACATGAGATAGATATAGGGGAGGAGCACCAATAGTTAGCATGTTTAAGAAAAAAAACCTTTTGAAGTGGAAAATAATATTTTGATCTATTTTTTGAAAAACTTAAGATAATCTTAAGGATTTGGGGAATCATAATTAGGATTTCTTAATACTGAGTCAAAAATAAGATTACTTGCTTAATTTCTATGTTTAGAAATAAAAATTGAAAAAAGTAATTTGGTCTTGATTTTTACCTCGATGAAATATGCACTTTATACACTAACACACTTAGAATTCAAAACAAAAACTCTTGTGCCTTATAAAAAAGAAAAAAGAGAATATATATATAAATTTTTTAATTAAGCTGGATAGTTGTGCCTTATAAAGCATACATATTCACACCTAAAAGTAGTTAATATCACCAATGAGACCCTTGGCCTTATTTGCTTGAGTCCTTAAGTCCTGGGGGTGTTTTCTCACTTGGTGCCCTAAAACTATCTGGCATAGAAATCACCGGCTAAAGGTTCGTTACATGGGTGAATTAGAAAGCCTAATAAATTAAGGGATAAATATCGCCATATTCAATATAATAAGACATAAGAGTTGGAGTTGTAGAATCCGGAGTCAAAATTCATAATCACAAGGTGCATATGATTTAACGAAAACTAATAGATTAAGTAAGAAATATAGTTTGAATCCTTACTTTTAATGATTACAAGTTTTTGCACTGAGAATAGTTTAAGAATGAATAATTTGGTGAACTTATGACTAATAATTGACCACTTAAGTTTTTTGTAAAAGTTTTTTTTTCCCAAAACATTCTTCTTTATTTTAAAAAGGAATTTTCAAAAATACTAACAATTTTTTACTTTTGGATTTTGTGGGTGTAATCCACTGAAACCCTCAGGAGACTATAACTCCTCCTTTAGGAGATCTAAAGGTTTAAAGGCTTACTGCACATGCTAAGTTTAGTCGCATGACCTACAAAAGTGGCTTAATAATCTCTTAGTTTTTTTAATTTTTTGCTTGAGGATGAGCAAAATATAAGCGTGGGGTATGATTATTCATATACATTGCATATTTTTGTCATATTTTCATATTTATTCTTATTTAAACTCTGATATTTAATCGATCTATTGTCTAATGGTGTGTAAACTGTATGGAGAAAAAAAAGAAAAAGCCAATTATATCCCATTTAATCTGAATTTTTAAAGATAGAATTTTTTAGCCCAAGCAATCAACAGAGATATACTTAAATCCAGAGATCCTAGAGGTAACACTATCTAAAGAAATATGACCAATTCAAAAGGAGAGACCACGCGCTCAAGGATCTGACCCAACGACTAGATTCCAACCGCGAAATGCGGCTTTAGTCACGTTTTTGCGGCCAAATCCCAGTCGTTGGGCGAGTAATTTCGCTATTAGCTTCCACCATGCTCTGGCACTCTTTTCCTCTTATAAATACCCCACCAGAGCAAAGTAGAAGAGAAGAAAGAGAACTAGGTTAGACTTATTTTTAAGGTTAGGATATTTTTCTTAATTAAATCAAGTGTAATTTTCATTATTCTTCTCTTTTGTTTTTGATTTTGTTCAGTCCAGAAAAAAGAGAGAAGGAGAGTTGTAATTGTAATTGAAGTGACATCAAGAAAATTCAATTCTTGCATTTCATCGTCTCGATCTTGAACCGGTATGTTCATGTTATTCTTTTATTATTATTCTTTTCGCTTAACTTTTTCCATGAGTAACTAAACATATTTTCTGGGCTCACTAAACTCTCTCCTCTACTCAATCTTCTTTTTGATTGATTTTGAAAAGAAAACCCAGTTTAATCATTGATATGCTTTTAATCAAGTCTTACTATTAGCAAGTGTTCTTGAAAGCACATAAGGATGGGTATCAGATTTTAACCTTATCTTTAAACATAACTTTTTAAAATTATTTTTGTTCCATTCTTGCTTGCTAGATGATTTAATATTCAGTATTTAAAATTGTGTTAAAAAGATGTTTAATTTTTCAATAACTCATCTTATTTGTTTTACTTGGATGCTTCTAAAATTTAAGTCTTATTTTTTGCTATTGATTGCGGAAAAAAACAGAGATAAAGTTAAGAGTTAGAAAGATGTTATTTGGATGAAAGCATGTCTCTGTCTTTCATAATATATCCACGATAGCAAAGACTAAGCGGGTCGAACCTCAAAAAGAGATGCGATAGAAGCATTTCGGTATTGTTGTTTTTGTTGATTTCTTCTCTATTTAAGAACTTAGAAAAGAAGGAATTAAAAGAAAGGATAGTGTTTGGATAAAGAGAATTGTTTTAATCTAAAAGAAAAGTTCACTGCTTGCTAATAATCAACCACCATAACATGCTAATATTTAATAAATAAAATTTTCACTTTAAATCTAACATGATAATCTACCACAAACATCAAGTAAGATACATAAGATAGAAACGAGGTTATGGTTGAACGGACATTAACCAAGATTTAATATTTAAATATCAAGATTATTCATCAAGCATAAGATAAGAAAAATCATTTGAAAGTACAAGCAAATCGTAACCCTATTTGAAATAATACTAATTAAAATTTAACATTAAAATATCAAGATGTTCATCAAGCATAGATTAAGAAAAACAATTTAAGAAGTGCTAACAAATAATTAACCTCGTTCCCATCCTCATGTGCCTTCAAGATTATTCTAGGGTTTAAGCAAGCGTATGATGCAATTAAGTTTAATTGCTAAACTTAGATGTGATGGTGGTGATATATTAGCAAGTAATGAGAAAAAACATCTCGCTATTTATGATCTAAACTAAATTAAGAAAGTATGCAAAAGAAAATATATAAAGAAAGCAATTAAATATCAATGAAAAGAAATTTTAAAAGAAGAACAAAAAAAAACTTCTAGTGAAGCTATAACCGTCAGTTACAAGAGCTCCCTCCTTCTTTACAAATCTTTCTCTCTAGTTAAAACTAGAAATTTCAATGGAGAAGAAATTAAAATTTTTTTAAGGTTAGATCTGAAGATTAGATCTGAGATATTCTCTACTCTGCCTCTGGGGTGCTATTTATAGGAAAAATAGGAAGTAGAGTCAGAATAGAATAGGTGCACCCAACCACCAAGCCAACCGCAAGAAGAAAACCATGGAAACACGGCTTTTCCCACGTTTCTGCTGCAAAATAGGGGAGTCTGGTGTGCGTTTTGGTGCATGGCTTCATCTGGTCCATCCATTTAAGATATATCCTTAGAATATTTGTTTAAACTTTGAAATTTAAAATGATCTTATTTTCTAGATAAGTTAGGAAACAAGTTATCTATAAATCTGAGTTTAAATTTGAATTCTCCTCCTTTATCTTTGACATAGAGCTCAAGCAACCTGATTTAAATTGGTTGTCTCCTTTATCTCTGAATTAGGATCGAATTATCTTCTTCTATCCTTCTCTTCATCTTTATTTCAAATTGGTTAAATTTAAAAATCAAATTTAGATAGGATAATTGGATAGATTAGAAGCTTCCTCTACTATTATCTTTCTTTTTAAAATATCTACACACCATAGACAAAAAAATTTAAATAGAAAAATTAAATAAAAGATTATAAAGGATAAATGTGCAAATATGATAATAATAATGCAAAATTGAGATGCAATCACACCCCCACACCTATCTTTTGGTCATCCTCGAGCAAAAAAAAAAAAAAAAAAACTAACCTAACTCACTTTCGTAGGAATCATGGTTGCTCTTAGCACGCGCAACAAGTCGTTAAACCTCTGGGTTTCCCCTAGAGGACGAGATTGTCTCGTGAGAGTTTTCAATGAATTACACCCACAAAATCTGTAAAAGAAAGAAAAAATAAAGTATTAATATTTTTGAAAACTCATTTTGAAAGAGAAATATATTTGAAAGATTTTGGCAAAAATCAAGTTAATCTATAAGTCTTAGGATGAAATAATTATTCATTTCTAAACTTAGTCTTTATGCCAAAACTTATTATTATTTTAGGTTAAGATTAAAATTATATTTCTCACTTAGTTTATTATTTTACTCTAAATGATATGCATCTTTGTGATCGTGAATTTTTAACTTAAAATTCTTCAACATTAACTCTTATGCCTTCCTTTTTTTCTTTTTCTTTTTGAAAGAAGATTCGAGGTATTACCACTTCATTGCCCTTCAAGTACTTCTTTTTTTAATTTGTATAACTCATCTATATTTCTTTTGTGTAGATATCAAGGCTTCTTGAGGCCTTAATATCTAACTAATTGATTATTAGATGTGTTAACACACACACACACACACACACACACACACACACACACATCTATATTTCAAACTTACCTAATTATTTTTCACATAAATAGCAAGGCTTTCTTAGGCCAAAGCACTTAACTAATCAATAATTAAATTTGTTTATTTTTATATATATATATATATATGTGTGTGTATATATATATGTGTGTGTGTATATATGTGTGTGTATATATATGTGTATATATGTGTGTGTGTGTGTGTGTGTGTGTGTGTGTATATATATATATATATATATATATATATATATATATATATATATATATATATATATATATATATATATATATATATATATATATATATATATATATTGTAAAGAACAAGAGTCTTTGTTCTGAATCCTAAGTGTGTTAGTATATGAAGTATGCTTTATTTCATTAGGGTAAAAATCAAGAATAAATTATTTTTCCAATTTTTTCTCCTAATCTAAAAAATCAAACAAATAATCTTATTTTGACCAAGTATTAAGAATTCTAATTATGAATTTTCTATTCCTTAAAATTAACTTAATTACTTACAAAAAGTAATCAAAATATTGTTTTCTTTTTTCAAAAAGTTTTTTTTAAAAACAAAAAAAAATTTTGTCAGCAAACCTACCTATGCTAGTATATCAATAAACCCTCCCCCACACTTACGCGTGTATTATTCTCAATGTCTGAATGAATGCATATATGCAAGAAAAAGAAGAAAGAGAAGGAAAAATGTTACCTATATGTGGGGTTTTTTCCCCTCGAGCTCGGTTTTCATCATTCCAATGTGTCCTTTTTAGTGGTGAAATTGGAGAGGTCAATGTTTCATTTTATCTCTCATCCTATTTAATTTGTCTTTTATTTTTCTCAACCTCCTCCTTATCTTCTTTCCATTTTCACTCCTCGCAAATTGATCATCATTACATATCTCAGTATGAATATCAATATGATCGAATTCATCAAGCAATATAGGCTCATCATTATTTTCCATTGATTTTCAAAGTGGAAAAACTTACAAATTTTGAAGAGAAATTACAAGTAAAATGAAAATTATAAGAGCTCTCTTCTACAGTTTCTAGGGAAGTGTACCGGTGGAAGTTTGATCAGCACGCGACCACATTGTTCTGTTGACGATGCGATGCGATCGAGTCTTTAGGAATTTCTTTGACCTGGTTCCGGAGATTCCTTGAGAGGAGAAAATTTTAGGGTATTAGCACCCTGAATTTATCCTTATAGGATTAGAGAAGTGATTCTCTGAATTCTTGAAAGCGAGAGAGTAGATCTTTTGATTTACTAAAGTGCTCTGAGATGCTCAAGATGCTCTGGACGCTGGTCTGAAATCTCTTAGTGAATGCTCAACTCTCTTTTTTTTTTGCCAGTCACAAGCTCATCCCAGGAACGAGCTATTTATAGCCTCTCAGGGGTGCTACTGTCCTTAAAATTTCGTAAGACTGGAACAGTCTGCTAGTCTCGCGCCTAAGGTTATTTTGAGCTTCGTGCGAGGTTATAAAGTTTCATGTGAAGCTAAATATAGACCTCACGCAAAGTAGACAGGCTCATGCGAGCCTATTTAATGGCCGCTTGAGCCGGCTATCTCCACTTAATGTGGGACGAAGTGGGCAGGTGCAACTGCAGAGTTAACGACTAATAACATGGTTAACTATTAAACTGGCAAGTCCTCCAGCAAGGATGGTTAGTGCTTCAAGTAAAGCCATCAGGAAGCTTCAGGTGAAAGTAGAATTAGCCTCAGGCGAGACTATAAGTTAGCTCTCTGTGGAGCTCTGAAGAGCTACATGTGAGGCCATAAGAAGGCTTCAGATAAAACTAGAATTAGCTTCAGGTGAAGCTACAAGTTAGCCCTTTGTGGGGCTCTGAATTAGCTTCAGGCAAAGCCAGAAGATAGCTTCAGGCGAAACTAGAATTAGCTTCAACCGAAGCTTCAAGTTAGCCTTTTGTGGGACTCTGAATTAGCTTCAGGCGAAGCTAGAAGATAGCTTAATGCGAAACTAGAATTTGCTTCAGGCGAAGCTATAACTCAGCCCTTTGAGGGGCTCTAAAGAGCTTTGTGTGAAGTTAAGAACTTAGCTCTTTTAACAAGGCCTGTAAAGCTTTAAGCGAAACTATTCCCTTGGGTTCATGCGAGGTTAAGTATTGAACTGACTTAGCCTCACATGCATACTTAGGTCTCTTTAGAAGCAATACTTGACTTACCATCTGCTTCACTACATTAGTAAGGTTCGAATTATTACTTTATCTCTTGAGGATGAGCAGAAATTGGTCATCATCTTGTCTACGACTCATCTTTTGTAAATGTCGACTAGTTTAGACATCGTTCTGATTGGTTGAAAATGTTGTCTGAGAATTTATCTTTTTAGAGTGTCAACAATCAACCATAAAGAGATCCTGACAATTTTTAACACTTATCTTGATACAGAACTTTTGAAATTCATCCTCAAATTTCGCTTGGAACTCAATTTTCTTATCATCCTCAAATTGTCATATGATGTGTATATGTAACCATATCTTTTTGACTAATATTTTCGTGTGATTGATCATTGGTTGGCTCATCTAAAGTAAATATACTCAAATCAAGTTTTTTCCTCAAAGAAAACTCTAGACTTAAAATCCTCAACACGTGTCTTCTCACCACTATGATCGCACTCATCCTTAAACAGTTCATCAAGAAATAAAGGCTCATCAACTATGCATACATCCTCATAATATGATTAAGCTTTCTCCTCGGGGGGTGTATATGTAACCAAATCATTTCTAAACAAGTCATCCAAATATAGAGAATCATCATCAAATTTGCACACTTCATGCACAAGCATAACTTCCTCAGTAGATTCATCATCATTACAATCATCATCACAATATGATTCAACTTGCTCCCTATGAGATCATGTGTAGCCAAAATGATCTCTGATCACTTTATCTAGAATCCTAAGATAGTCATCAAATATGAACACTTTCTCAATAGGCTTTTCAACATTGTTGAATTTTTTTGCTTCGTCAAGATGAATGTGATCTAGAATTGACTTTTTTCGCCTAGGAGCATGTTGAGTAAAAAAGTAATCTTCCTTTTGCCTGCTAACTAACTCATTCACTAACTTGTCTATTGAGTTGGCTGTCAAGCACTTGTATACTTGTTTTAAAATTTTCTTCATATGTTGGTAGTATGTCCTCCACCTCAACTTGTGAAAGTTGATGGGCCTCTTGATCTTATCAAGAGTTTTGGTTGAAATGAGTTGATTTAGAAGAGTTTCTATCTTCTTGAGAGACTTTTTTAAGCTACTCTGATGGAATTCTATTTTATCTTCTGGTTTATCTAATAGTCTACACATTTCTTCTTGCTTATAATCAAGTCCCCAAGAAGGAGGTGTTGGTTTAGTGTAGGACCAATTGGGCTGAGTGTTTGTATAGGATTTGTCCCATGCAGAATCAGAATAATTTCAATCCCCTAAAATTGAAATTTAAAGGATAAGGTTTGCTCGTAGGTCCTTGAAATGTATGGGATTGATTTTGACCTAGTCCTAATGGATACCCTATCGAAGAATACTGTTTCGAAGGATGGGATGGATTCTAGCATTAATTGTACCAAATGAGTGAATAAGATGTAAAAGATGAGTGAGTGGGTTGAGTGTAATCATTAAAGTTTGGGAAAGGGGTTGGTAGATGAAAAGGTGGGTGTGGTCTATAGAATGAATTATAACCATATGAATTTGGTTAGGCGATAACCCAAATCTTTATATATATATATATATATATATATATATATATATATATATATATATATATATATATATATATATATATATATATATATATATATATATATATGTATGTATGTATATATATATATATATATATATATATGTATGTATATATATATATATATATATATATATATATATATATATATATATATATATATGTATGTATATATATATATATATATATATATATATATATATATATATATATGTATATATATATATATATATATATATATATGTATATATATATATATATATATATATATATATATATATATATATATATATATATATATATATATGTATGTATATATATATATATATATGTATGTATATATGTATATATATATATATATATATATATATGTATATATGTATGTATGTATACATATATATGTATATATATATATATATATATATATATATGTATATATATATATATATATATATATATATATATATATATATATATATATATATATATATATATATATATATATATATATATATATATATGTATGTATGTTTGTATGTATATTAGCCGTCGACTGAGAGACTCTCTCAGCCTGCGGTGACGTGGTACATTATGAGCCACATAATTCGACAATCGAAAATGACGTCCCGCTTTTGAAAATAATTGAATTACTAAAAGCCCCTATCGTTTGTCTTTTTCTTGAGATGATGTATTAGTTTATATTCTTTATTATTATTTTTTCTCCTCTTTTATATGTCCATCTCTCTGTGTCTTCTCACGCTGTCAGATCTAGATTTTTAACTTATAAAGAATATTAGTTCATATTCCCTCGGGATGTCAGCTTCAATATTTTCATCGTGATTTTACTCTTCTTCTTCTTTCAAAGTAAGGCCGTTGAAATTTCGTCTTCAAACCATTTGTTTTACAAGACATCGACCAAAGTCATAGTCCAATTAAAATTTATTAATAAAAAGACTGCGACCTTGGTCGCAAAAATGAAAAATGAAAAATAAGTTCAAAAAGACTGCTATTACATAAGACTGTGATCAATGTCGCAGTCTTCAGTCGCAGTCATCTAATCATCTTAATTACTTAACTTTCAAGACATTGTTCACTACTTCAATTGACTATGTCTCTTGTTTCATAAGAATGCGATAATGATCGCAGTATCCTATTTAGATTACTTAATAAATAAATACTAAGGTCACATTGTTATCAAACAAAACATTCTCAAAGAGATTGCTATTGCATAACTGCGACCAAAGTCGCAATCTTCTAATCATCTTAGTTAATTAACTTACAAGATTATTGTTACTGCTTTCATTGACTGTGACTCTTATTTCATAAGACTTTTGTTTCATAAGAATGCGACCATGATCACAGTATCCTATTTAGATTACTTAGTAAAAAAATACTATGACTAAGGTCGCATTGTTATCAAATAAAACATTTTCTGTGACCGAAGTCGCAATCTTCTAACCATCTTAATTAATTAACTTACGAGATTATTGTCACTGCTTCTATTGACTGCGACTCTTATTTCATAAGACTGTGACCACAGTCGCAGTATCCTATTTAGCTTAGGAAGGTCGAAAAAATACTGTGACCCTAATAAAAAAATAAAAAAAGGCCACAACACTATGACCAAAGGTCGCAATGTAAAACAAAAATAAATCTAAAATGTGAAAATAATATTAAAAATTTAAATCCAAAATTTTTCTTTTTAGAAACTGCGACTTCTATTGCAGTTTAAGAAAACAAAAAAAAATGGTTTCAAGTCGCGGTAATATATTTTTATAGTGATTAAAACTTCTTTTCAAAAAAAACTTGATCATAAGTGCGACCATGATTGCATTCTTTTAAAATAAATTATTTTTCTAAAATCTAGTTATCAAGATCTGTAATTTTTTTGTTTGAAAAAGCTCAAAATTTTCTGATCTATAATTTTTTTAGCAGAGGAAGAGTTGTTGCAGGTTAAAAGTGAAACTGAGGGTACTTCAGTCATTGGGCATCAGAAAGTGATTGAGGGTCTCCTTTTACCGCCTAAAATTTTGACTTATCTGGGCTAATATGAAGCTACGTCATGCTGGCTAAAAAACTCTCTCAGCTGGCCGGTGAGGTACAGTAACCCCATATATATATATATATATATATATATATATATATATATATATATATATATATATATATATATATATATATATATATATATATGGTACACATTTCTTCTTAACCTAGATGTAATTTGGTCTCTCTACCACACTTGCACGCAAATTAATAAAAATAATTTTACCAATAAAAAAATAAAAATCAACCAAGCCTATTCTAAGGTAGACTTAGAATTAGACGACACCTAACTTTAGATTATTGATTGTATATATAATTTGCATATTTAGTATTCCCATATTTATTTTTAAAAACCTCTCCTAATTTAATCCTATTGATTGAAATTGAGAATTAAATAAAAAGATTAAAGTTAGGATTCTCAGTCTCAATGCTATCCGCTGCAGCAAGGGCCAAAGCGGGTCGTGATCCTCAGGGAAGGATGGGATGCAAGTATTCGGACGATTTCTCTGTATGCTTCAAATAAGATAAAGGAGAGATTAGATTTGAAATATATATGATTAAAGAGGTATGGTTTTACTGATCTTCTACCACAACCCACAATGCAAGTCTTGGATGTTGAATGTCATCTTGAGATACATATGATTTACCCTAGGTTTATTAAAAAGGATTCAAGTAAGAAAAGATGATAATAGAATCTAACTAGTTTGCATTACCAAAAACTCAACAAAGATTCATCCTAACTTCTAAGTACAGCATAAGAAAAGTGTTATCTTAAATTTATGCTGTCTAAGTTCTTAAGTATGAAGTTATGAAGAGTTATTTAAGTGTGCAATCTAGATTAAGAAATCTAGCTATCAGTTTAATCTTCAAGAAAATCAATCTTAGACCTAGGGTTTCTAAAAATTGATCATCAATCTATTCAACTCCTAAACTGCCCTAGGTTTCCTTAAGAGATCAGCAAATCACACTAAGAATTAGTTAGTCATCATTTTTTTAATTATTTTTTTATTTTTTTATTTTACTTAATGAGAAGAATTGTGAAAGAAGGAAAAAAAACAAATCAAGAGATCACAGAGAAAAGAAACAAAATTAACTGATAATAATTAAATGGCAAAAGAGGTAACCTTTATTCGAAAAATGTCTTCCCAAATACAAGCTCCTTCTTCTCCACAATGTGCTTAAAACGAAATTACAAATTGTAGAAATTTAAGGAAAAGCTAAAGAAAACCCTAATCTCCTCATCTCTGGATGGCCCTCTCTGTTGCGCCTGCAGGGGTATTTATAGGCTCAGAAGGAAGTAAGTCCTGGTGAAACTCAGCCAAGAAATCTGGTACGCAACCTCATCCTCTTTGCCGCGTTTCCGCGGCCCTGGCCGCGTTTTCGCAGCCATAGTCTTATCCTTGGCCGCGCGCTTTCGCGCGTGGCCTCCTCTGGTCCGCCCATCTGGGCGTATTTATCTGGCTCTGGCATCTCGACTCTTTAATGTGAGATTTCAGGATAACTTAGAAATCAAGTTACCCTAAATCCAAATCTCTTCCCAAAATGAATTTCATCCTTGCACTCTATTTATCTTCATCCACCAAGCATTTAGGGTTGAATAGAATTCTATCCTTTTCCTCTTTCTAGTATTTGCAACTTTTGCACTTTTGATATTTTGTAATTGCACTTTTGCACTTGGGTTTGGACATGGGCTTGGACATGGGCTTTTGGGCTTCATTTAGGCTTTTATTCTTATTTAAATAAACACTCAAGGCCTGCACACATTAAATAACAAAATATTAATAATAGTGCATGATTATATGAATAAATATGAAAATGTGATAGTAAATGTGATGTCAATTATGCATTTTTCACTACCTATCACACCCCCACACTTATCTTTTTACTCGTCCTCGAGTAAAAATCAAAAAGAAAAACTAATCTAGCTAACTCACTTTCGTAGGAATCACGGTTGCACTTAGCATGTGCAACAAGCCGTTAAACCCCTAGGTTACCTTAGAGGACGAGTGTTGTCTCGTGAGGGTTTTCAGCGGATTACACCCACAAAATCCATAAACAGGAAAATATTTGAAATATATTTGAAGAGACTAAGTAGTCTATAAGTTTTAGGATTATCATTTTTATTCATTCTTAAACTTAGTCTTAATAAAGTGAATTGTTATTCAATTTAGGTAAGGGTCAAAATTGAATTTTTGTATAGTCTTTTTCGTTACCAAAAGTCATATGCACCCTTGTGAATCTAGGAATTCCTTAACTTGGACTCTCATGCCTCTTTATTACGATGATTATATTATTATTATTTTAAATATATATATATAACTCATCTAATTTTCTTTCGTGTAAGTATCAAGGCTTCTTGAGGCCCTCATACCTAACTTATTGACTATTAGATGTGTTAATATATATATAATATTTCTTAGTTTTCTTAGGCTTTCTAATCCACCCATGTAGCGAACTTAAAGTCGGTGACTCCCAAACTGGTTGGTTTTAGGGCACCGGGTGAGAAAACACCCCTCGGACTCAAATTCGAGTGAACTAGGCCCCAAAACTAAGGACGCTTATTTTATACAATCACCTTTAGGCGTGAATACTTATGGTTCTTGAGGCACATGTATCCAGCTTAATCAGTGAATTTTTTTTTTAAATTTTTTATAGGGCACAAGAGTCTTTGTCTTAGAATCCTAGATATTCATTAGGTATGCACATTTCATTAAGGTAAAAATCAAGACTAATTACTTATTCAATTTCTCCTCCTATACCTAAAATTTCAACAATTTATTTATTTTGACCAAGTTTTTAGAAATCCTAATCATGATTTTCTTAATTCTTAAAACTAACTTAGATTTCTTTTAAAAGATAAGTCAAAATATTATCCTTTTTATAAAAATATTTTTTTTTAATTTTGTTAGAACAAATAAAGAGAAAAAGAATAAATTTTTTTATATATATTTATTTTTTTACTTATATATATATATATATATATATATATATATATATATATATATATATATATATATATATATATATATATTTAATTTTACTTTACATACCCTTCCCCCACACTTCTCAAGCATTGTCCCCAATGTATGAATGAAATGCATGGATGCATGAAGTAAAGTGTAAAAAGAGGCAAAGAATAATAATATACCATTATATGTACAACACATGTATCATTCTCACCTAGAGCTGCTTAGGATTCATCCCTCTAGCTCGTTTTCCATTATTCCAATGGGTTCTCTTTACAAGGCACAATGGGGAGACCAACGTTTTTATTGTAACTCTCTTTCTCCCTAATCTCATCTTATTTAAGCTCTTCCTCATCATATGTCCATATCCATTATTCAAAAATTCATCACATCTTTCAATTGGAACCTCCTTACTATGAATGCCGAGAAATTCTAGCTCATTTCCATACATATCCTCAAAACTTAAATCAACACTTTTCCCTGGAAGTGAATAATTAACCAACATCTCCCTAATCGGTGTATCTAAACACAGGAGTTCTTCTTCAAAGATGAAAAACACCTAGAGGGGGGTGAATAGGTGTAAATGCTAATCTAGAACTAAATGCAAAACTAAGTGCGCTAGATGCGGAAGCTAATGCAAATTATTGCAACACACTTAATACAATCAACAAGTGTAGCCGAATTCCCCGTGAAGGGCTCTGGACTAACTCCTCTTGATTCCCCTTGAATGGGTTGAGGTGCTATGTGAAGCTCTTGTTGATTAAGTACAAGTGAGGCACACACACAATCAAGCCAAGCATGTAAGGATGAATAGCAATATGAAATAATGCAAGGCAACACAAGCAATGAATGATATGACAATATGAATGAATGATGCTTTGCACAAAAGTAAGGAGAGAGAGTTTAGAGACAAGTGGATCAAACGCAAACACAATGATATGTTTCGAGGTTCGAGCACCCTTGCTCTACATCCCCGCCTACACCACCGTGTAGGATTTCCAATCCACTATACCGTCCACCGAGGACTCCCACCGAGGGAACCTTCACCGAGAAGGATTTTTACAACAAGGGAGTACCGAACTCCTCTCTCAAACAACCACCTCAAAACCGAGGGGTAGGCCCGTAGCCAAACAACCAACAACAACCAACACCTCTACCGAAGAGGGTTTACAAACCAACTCCACCTCTCACTAGAGGGAGCAAACCAATCACCCGATCACCTCTACCTAAGAGGGATACACAAAGAATAAGGGTGTTTACAACAAGTGGTTCCAAAGACCACAAACTCAAACTCTCTTTCTTTTCTCTTTTTCCACAAAACAAAGATCCTAAATAGATTAGGATAGTATGATAGCTCAAGTGTGGAAACAAGGTGTTTTTGGAAACAAGCAACAAAGAAAAACTAATTGGAAAGTCTCTTGTAAAAGATAGAAAATGAAAGATCATATCAAAATCTCAAAACCTAGTTTTCTTTGATTTTTCAAAAACCCAAAAACAAGAAAGATGAAATCTTTTTAGCTCAAAAACTCTTTTGAAACTTTGTTTAAACACTAAACAAACTCTGAAAATTTTCTTGTCAAAAGTCTTGTCAAAACAGCCCAAGAGATGGGGTATTTATACCTCCATCAGAAAACTAGCCGTTAGGCTGACGTGGCAGCCTGACAGGCTGACGGTCGACCGGCCCGGTCGACCGCCAACGGTCAGAAATGTGACCGTTGGGCAACCACGGTCGACCGGCCCGGTCGACCCAAACAAACAGAGAGCACTGCTCTCAATCCGGTCGACCGTCCGGGTCGACCGTCCCAAAGCTGCCAAACGTGCACAGATTTGTGCACGTCGGTCGACCGGCCCGGTCGACCGACTTCAGCCAAGTCGACTATGTCAGTTTGACTAGTCGACTGAATGAAGCCTGGAACAGAAATCTGGGTCAGAAAATCAGTTTAAAAATATTTTGAAAAATCTTTTAAGTCTTCTAAAAATCCACAAAACTTGTTTTAACATTTCGTATTGAAACACAAACTTGTGATAAAAATTTCAAGACATATATCAATCATATCAATTCATTTTGAGTCTTGCAAATTTTATCAAAAACAAAACTTGTATTTTTATCAAACTTGATTTTTCAATACATGAATAAGATAGTCAAAATAAGTTTGTCTAGCAAGTTTAAAGCATGTATGTATATGTAGAACATATCTAATATACATAGAAATAAAGTAAACTTGTTTTGATCTACTATTCATGAAAACCAAATCCAAAACATAAATCTTTTGTGTGTTGTGCACTTGAGCATATCAGCTATACTAAGCTTTACAAATGGATCTAAAACACACTATCTAAACTATGGATACCTAAGTCTTCTTGATGATCTTCATCTTCAAGTTGACTTGCTCCAAAACTCTATCCATGGGCTAGGCAATGTGTGATCTTTAAGCTTTGGCCCTGGAATCACTATGAAAAGCTTCTAAACTCATTGTTGAAGCTAATCACCAACTAATATCTTGGTTAATGATCTGAGACTTAAACAACACAAGATTATTAGTAAACATAACTACATGAGTTAATCATCATCAAAACTAGGGTGGAAGGCCTTTGGGCCAACAATCTCCCCCTTTTTGATGATGACAAAACTCATGGAGTTATATATGCATGGATTAAAGTTAAGCTTCAAAGAAGCTCCCCCTTAACTCATGCATAAACAAATAAATAAAAATATATGACAATGAAGCTAAAAAATATGTATGCAAATGTATGGAGATAAAACATATCAAATTCTTCAAATTCTTTTTCTCCTATTTGCAAAACAAAACATATATGCATATCTATTGTTTATTTGTTAAGCATGAGAAAACTAAACACAAGTATGCATATAAATATGTATGCATCAACATGCATAAAACATATTCTAGAAGCTCTAGTTATCAATTAAATTAATAAAACATTAACAAGAACACTAGATGCTCTAGATACCAATAAACTTACCAATAAAACTTAATATATGTAAAAACATAAGTATGCATATATAAAACTCAAATTATTCTCCCCCTTTTTGTCAATCATCAACAAAGGGGTAAACAATCCAAACAATAAAATGAGGGGTAAAAATCTTTCTCCCCTTTTAAGTCAATCAAAACAATAAAACAATGTTCTCCCCCTTTTTGTCTAAAACAAAAACAAGGTCAATAAGGGGTAACTATAAACAACATGATATCAATAGATAAATATGTCAATGAAGTATCTTGATATCAATTGAAAGTAAATAAAGATCAATAAATGTTATATGCTATATACATTCATGAAGAGGAAGACGCTAAGTTAGCTTCCCTACACATATGCATTACATGAAAGAGGGATGTTAAGCCCTAATTCACATAACACACATTATGTAATGAGTAAGAGGAGATGTGAAGCTCCCCCTACACACGTGTACCACATAAAGAAGAGATGTTAAGCTCTTTAATACACAATACACTCAACATGAATCTATATGTAGAAGAGATGTTAAGCTCTCCTTGCATATAGTCAATATAAATCAAAACTTTTGTAATTTTCTTTAAACAAAATTTTTAGATACCAATTTAAAACACAAAACATCTTGATATTAAAAGATAGTATTTTTCTTTTTAAGTCATATAAACAATTGAAATGACTATTTTCTATCATAAAGTAAGGGAGTGAAAAACTAAATACCAATTGAAATATGAAAATTGAATTTTCTCCCCCTTTAAGAAATACCAACACAAACTATGCATAGGCTTGAAATAAGATACCAATTGAAAACTAAATCAATTGAAATGATGTTGAAGCTCAAGGTGTTGGGTTATGCTAGAGCTTGAGTAAACAAAAACTAAAATTTGTGATATTTTTGAACACAAATAAAACATATATGTATGAAAATTAGATACCAATAGCAATTGATACCATTGAAATTGAAGCATACATACATAAACAAATATATGAGTATACCAAAAATGTCAAAATTGATACCAATTAAAAGAGTTCAATGATACCAATTGAATCAACAATAATAATCAAGTGTATATCTCACATAATCTACCACCCAATCATGGTTCAAGTTTTAAATGATTTTCACTGGTAAAGCATACATGAACATGATCTCCCTTCCAACCGCCCGTTGATGGTAGGGTTTTCAAAAATAGATTTGAAAATAAGCTTGGTTTGAAAAACTCTACCAAAATGAAGAATACCGTAACTAGTTATAAATAGAAAGTTTTGTTAACTAGTACGAAATCCTTCAAGTAAGGAATAAAACAAAATAATTTTTCATAAAACATGAAAATATAAAAATCATCTAAACTATTTAATCTTCAAGGTGTATGTATGTCTAATACAAACTAAAGCATACATACATATCCAAAACACAACGAGTCCACAAAAAATATGCATGAAGGCACGTGGCTCAAAAGGATAAATATGTATATCTAATAGTTTGGACAAGATAGACATATACATGAAGTTAAACAATTAAACAAAAAATCAAGAAAAAACTAAATCTTCATCAAAACAAATTTCATTTCATGGTATATGCATGAATTGTCAACACAATAAGTATACATACATATCCCTAAACACAATTGAGTCCATATATAGATTTGCATGAAAGGCAAATGACTCAAGGGGTATACATGTACATCTTAAAGTTTGGCAATACAAACATATACATGAAGTGAAAACTCATAAAACAAATCCAAAAATGGAATTTGAAATGTATGAATCATCAAAACTAGACTATACTAGCACATCTAATGGGTTCAAATAAGCGTTCAAGCACAAACATATATAGATTTATTTGTGGCCCACTATATGCACAAGTATATACCTAGTTTTAGTGAAAACTAACATCTAAACATATATTCAAATCATGTAGCATCAAAAACAAGATAAAATTCAATATGATAAACAAAAACATGATTATTATGAATATCTACATGTTATTAGAAATATGATATACGCAATATCAACCAAATAGAGAGAACACAAATGAATTTATCCATATTAAACATGGGTGTCTCAAAATAACTAAACATGTATATCACAAGTCTAATAAGCATGACATTTTCATACTAATCACTAAACAATGAAACATGCTATGAAAGATAAACATGAAAAGCATGTAAACAATAAATAAGGAGTTAGAGATTCGATACCAAAACCAATGAGGGCACCGCTCTAGTTCTCCAAAACATGGTGGTCCTCTCTACCAAACCTTCCCTTGAAAGTGATGCATCCAAATGATTTCCTTTAAGCTCGGAACGCATCCACTCCAAGGTGTCATCACTCTCACGTCATGTGAGAGCCCACACCTACATTAAACAAAGGAAGGGTGGTCTTTGGTACCTATACTCTTTTGAGTCCATGGGGGTTAGTCTCTTCTCTAACCCAAACAAAATTCTTTGCTAAATTAGGAGTATGTAATCTATCATAACAAAATTTAGCAAGGTGGCCCTTACGTCCACAATGTGTACAAGTGTACACATGAGCATACATTGTGTGATGGTGTCCGTGAGGAGCATGTGTATGCCGTGATGGGTGTGCATGCATAGGTGGAACTTGTTTCTTTCGAAACAAAGATTCCAAACGTGTATGCCCAACAACACATTGGCTCAAAGTGGAGCCTAAACAATCAACACTCTTCTTAAGCATGGATATATCATTATTAATTAAAGAAGAGGTGGCACATGCAATAGGTGATCTAGGTGAAACTACCCTAGCATGGTAAACATGCGAATCTAAATCATTTTTCAAAGATTTATTTTTCTTTAAACAAATTTCTAATTCTTTTAAATAAATTCAATTTCATTTTTCAAAGAATGGTTACTTTTTAAAACAAAATCAAGTTTTGAAGTTAAAGAATCATTTTTCTTCAAAACATCTTCACAATCATTTTTATTTTTCAAAATTTTATTTTCATTTAAAACAAGATTAAGTTGAGATTTTAATGAGTCCCTTTCATTAGCAATCTCATCCTTCTCTTACAAAATAACATCAAGTCTAGCAATCAAATTTTTATTATCATTGTTAAGGCCTAGACTTTTCTTTTTCAACAAATTAAATTTTTCTATTAATTTTTCACAAACAATAGAAAGTTCTTCATTTAAAGCATGGGGATCTACAATATCATCACATGAAAAACTAGCATCATCATTATCATCTAAGTGGGTTTCCGAGTGTACCTCAAGGGAGTCATTCCCTTGGACTGTAAAGCATTGTTGTGGCTCGGATTCTCCACTAGATTCCTCTTCTTAGATTTGCACTTGAAGCTTGGAGGTGGTGGTTGTTGTCAACAAATTCCACACTGCAAAGGCGGAATCAATGTTAGAAACACGTAAAAGATAATCTTTAGATAATGTGCTTCTAATGGCCTCTAGGGCTTGTGCATTGGCCCCTATATGATTGCTATCACTAAGGAAGGATTCCTTGGTAATGGCAAGGTAAACTTTATGACCTAGGGTTTATAAATAAACAGTCATCCTAATCTTCCAAACATGAATGTTGGAAGGGTCAAACATAGGTGGGGTCATGAAAGCCATGGTAAACTATATGTGTGCAAACAAGCAAATGCAAACAAAAGATTAGCAACCAAATGGATCTCACTCTTAGGATGTTAAGCCTAATATCAAGAGCACTAGCTCTGATACCAATTGAAAAACACCTAGAGGGGGGTGAATAGGTGTAAATACTAATCTAGAACTAAATGCAAAACTAAGTGCGCTAGATGCAGAAGCTAATGCAAATTATTGCAACACACTTAATACAATCAACAAGTGTAGCCGAATTCCCCGTGAAGGGCTCTGGACTAACTCCTCTTGATTCCCCTTGAATGGGTTGAGGTGCTATGTGAAGCTCTTGTTGATTAAGTACAAGTGAGGCACACACACAATCAAGCCAAGCATGTAAGGATGAATAGCAATATGAAATAATGCAAGGCAACACAAGCAATGAATGATATGACAATATGAATGAATGATGCTTTGCACAAAAGTAAAGAGAGAGAGTTTAGAGACAAGTGGATCAAACGCAAACACAATGATATGTTTCGAGGTTCGAGCACCCTTGCTCTACATCCCCGCCTACACCACCGTGTAGGATTCCAATCCACTATACCGTCTACCGAGGACTCCCACCGAGGGAACCTTCACCGAGAAGGATTTTTACAACAAGGGAGTACCGAACTCCTCTCTCAAACAACCACCTCACAACCGAGGGGTAGGCCCGTAGCCAAACAACCAACAACAACCAACACCTCTACCGAAGAGGGTTTACAAACCAACTCCACCTCTCACTAGAGGGAGCAAACCAATCACCCGATCACCTCTACCTAAGAGGGATACACAAAGAATAAAGGTGTTTACAACAAGTGGTTCCAAAGACCACAAACTCAAACTCTCTTTCTTTTCTCTTTTTCCACAAAACAAAGATCCTAAATAGATTAGGATAGTATGATAGCTCAAGTGTGGAAACAAGGTGTTTTTGGAAACAAGCAACAAAGAAAAACTAATTGGGAAGTCTCTTGTAAAAGATAAAAAATGAAAGATCAAATCAAAATCCCAAAACCTAGTTTTCTTTGATTTTCCAAAAACCCAAAAACAAGAAAGATGAAATCTTTTTGGCTCAAAAACTCTTTTGAAAACTTGTTTAAACACTAAACAAACTCTGAAAATTTCTTGTCAAAAGTCTTGTCAAAACAGCCCAAGAGATGGGGTATTTATACCTCCATCAGAAAACTAGCCGTTAGGCTGATGTGGCAGCCTGACAGGCTGACGGTCGACCGACCCGGTCGACCGCCAACGGTTAGAAATGTGACCGTTGGGCAACCACGGTCGACCGGCCCGGTCGACCCAAACAAACAGAGAGCACTGCTCTCAATCCAGTCGACCGTCCGGGTCGACCGTCCCAAAGCTGCCAAACGTGCACAGATTTGTGCACGTCGGTCGACCGGCCCGGTCGACCGACTTCAGCCAAGTCGACTATGTCAGTTTGACTAGTCGACTGATTGAAGCCTGGAACAGAAATCTGGGTCAGAAAATCAGTTTAAAAATATTTTGAAAAATCTTTTAAGTCTTCTAAAAATCCACAAAACTTGTTTTAACATTTTGTATTGAAACACAAACTTGTGATAAAAATTTCAAGACATATATCAATCATATCAATTCATTTTTGAGTCTTGCAAATTTTATCAAAAACAAAGCTTGTATTTTTATCAAACTTGATTTTTCAATACATGAATAAGATAGTCAAAATAAGTTTGTCTAGCAAGTTTAAAGCATGTATGTATATCTAGAACATATCTAATATACATAGAAATAAAGTAAACTTGTTTTGATCTACTATTCATGAAAACCAAATCCAAAACATAAATCTTTTGTGTGTTGTGCACTTGAGCATATCAACTATACTAAGCTTTACAAATGGATCTAAAACACACTATCTAAACTATGGATACCTAAGTCTTCTTGATGATCTTCATCTTCAAGTTGACTTGCTCCAAAACTCCATCCATGGGCTAGGCAATGTGTGATCTTTAAGCTTTGGCCCTGGAATCACTATGAAAAGCTTCTAAACTCCTTGTTGAAGCTAATCACCAACTAATATCTTGGTTAATGATCTGAGACTTAAACAACACAAGATTATTAGTAAACATAACTACATGAGTTAATCATCATCAAAACTAGGGTGGAAGGCCTTTGGGCCAACAAAAGAGGCTTTCAAAAATTAAGTCAATCTGAGGTTCTTGAACTATATTCTCATGCGATATATCAGTGCTTGGGCTTATTGAGAAAACTCAAATCAAATCGTCGCTTTTTAAAGGGAACTCTAAAATTATAATCCCCAACATGTATCGTCTTATCACTAAAATCGCACTTATCCTTAAATAACTTGTCTAGAAATAGAGACTCATTTTCACTTTCTTTTTCACAAATATTCTCAATGAAGTTTACCTCAAATGTTTGGTCTTTTATCTTACGAGATTGGTTTTCCAGGTTGAAGACATTGACCTCTTTAGTCATGTCTCCAAAAGTCAACCTCATGGATCCATTCCTACAATTTATGATCACATTTGCAGTTGCAAGGAATGGACGCCCTAAGATAACGGGAGTTTGAGACCGAGGAGTGGATACAAGTTCGGTCTCCAGAACAATAAAATCTACTGGGTAGATAAACTCCCCAACTCGGACAAGCACATCGGTAATTTCTCCTTTGGGAATTTTTACGGAACGGTCAGCTAATTGGATTGTAACCTTAGTCGGACTAAGCTCGCCCAACCCAAGTTGTTGGTAGACAGAGAAGGGGAGTAAGTTGATACTTGCTCCCAAATCAAGAAGTGCATGCTTAATTGCAGTTTGACCTATTGTGCAAGAGATGGTCGGGCAACCGGGGTCCTTGTATTTTACAGGGATTTGATTGGACAATAGCTCACTAATGTTAGTGGCTAGAAAAAACCTTCTTGGGCACATTAGTCTTTCTCTTCTTTGTGCACATGTCCTTAAGAAACTTAGCCTAACTAGGGACTTGTTGGATTGCATCAAGAAGAGGTACATTGATCTTGACTTGATTAAAAATCTCGCGTACCTTATCCATTTGTGCACATTGCTTATCTTTAAGCTTATTTGGGTAGGGTGCGATGGGCTTGTGCATATCTTCGGCTGACTTGTCTTTTTTAGTGTTATTGGCATCAAGTTGAGATGAAGTGGGATTAGGCAAGCTGAATGCTTGTTTAGAACTTGATGGTGTTGATACTTGGTTATCAACTTGTTTTCCCGACCGCAATGTATGAATCAAATTGCACTGACTCATATGATTCTCTTGAGCCAAGTGAGCTTGGCTAGAGTTCCTAGGATTTGGTAATGGTTGACTTGGTAGAGTACCCTTTTGCCTTTCTTGTTGATTCATTTGTATCTCTATCCTAGTCAAGACTTGAGCCAGCATGTCGTGGCTTTTAACCAGAGTGTCCACCTTTCTTTCCATGTTGGAGAGCTTTGTTTCCATTTGTGAATATTGGAAAGAGGGTGGAGGATTTTGATAGGGCGGAATTTTGGAAATTGTTGGAGAATTTGGGCCTAGTTTGATCATTGTTGCTTCGGCCCCATGAAAAATTGGGATGATTTCTCCAACCGGGATTGTAGGTGGGCGAATATGGATTGTTGGCGGGTCTTGTGAAAGTCGCACTCATATGTTCGGGCAAGCTTTGATGCGCGATAAAGACGGGACATTCCTCGAACACATGGTTCATATCTTGACAATAAGTACAGCCCGCCGAAGGTGTTGGGCTGACTTGGTTCACAGAGACTGGTTCTTTAGTTTCAAGAGCCTCTAGTCTTCGCATCACAGCAGCTAACTTAGCATCGGTCGCTATGTTGGCCTCAATGGAATGGATACCTCCTTTAGAAGAAGTAGGGTCATTAGTCCTAAATTTTTCCGGAGTTGGTTCCCATTGGATGGTATTATCAGCTAATTCTTCATATAATAACCATCCTTCATTTTCATTCTTTTTCAGAAATCCTCCTTGGCACATGGATTCTAACAGCGTTTTAGTTTGATATTCTAATCCATCATATAGAACTTGGCAAAGTCGCCATTTCTCTATCCCATGGTGAGGGTATTGGGTAAGAAGGTCCTTAAAACGTTCGAAATATTTCCAAAAAGGTTCATTGGCTGTTTGCTTAAACTGTAAGATGCTCTTCCTAATCAGTGCAGTCTTGTGGATGGGGTAAAATTTCTTTAAGAAGGCCTTAACGAAATTATCCCACGAAGATATTGAACCGGCCTCTAGACTGTAGAGCCATTTCTTTGTTAAATCTTTCAAAGCAAAGGGGACAAACCTAAGTTTGATGGCATCTTCTCCTAACTTGGGTATTTTCATCATTAGACATACTTCTTCAAATTCCCTTATGAAGAAGTATGCATCCTCGGATTCAAGTCCATGAAATTTGGGAAGAGTGTTGATGTATTGTGGCTTGAGCTCAAATTGGTCAACACCTTCATCGGTAAGCTTGATGCAAGAAGGAAGAGAGGTCCTAATAGGATAGAACCTATCTTGGAGTGACAGTGGTTGTGCCATGTGTGAGTCGGGCTTTTGCTCGGGTGGTGAACTAGTTCTAGTTAGCCTGTGTTGGCCCAAAGGCCCATCACTCTAGTTTTGATGATGATCAACTCATGAAGTTATGATTACTAATGATCTTGTGTTTAATTAGTGACAGATTCATTATCAAGATCTTAGTAGGTGTGGAGCTTCAACAAAGGATTTAAAGTCAAGTTGGAAGCTAGCACCGGTTGATTCACGAGCCTATGCATCAAGACCACATCTAGAGATGAGCTCGGTGGATTGCACTTGGACCAAGTCAAGAAGATGAGAAGCCTTCAAGGGAAGACTTCAAGAAGTTGAAGACTTGTGTCTAGGTATAAGATTTGTATTTTTATTTTAGATAAAATGTAAAGGATAGAATAGTTGGTGGATTGCTCAAGTTATATCACACACACACTCTTGATAGAACTCTTGATAGGATTGCTTTCATAAAAGATTTCTATGTCTTAGAAAAGAATTTTTATTTTGGAAAAAGATTTTTTCTTTGTGACAAAATATCTACTTTGGTTTTTGGTATTTCTATTATACACATCTTTAACCAAAACCAAGTTATATGCTTAATGACAAAAACATAGATATATCATTATGATTGTGTAGTGGATCATATCCATACACACTATACTTTAAATGAACTCAAATATCTTGTTTTTGTATTTTGTGAAGTTATGGAAAAACAAGTTTTAGAAAAACATATTTTTAGAAAAACAGTTTTTATTGTGATTAAAACTATTTTTTAGATTTACTGTGAATTTATGGGATTTTTATTGAGTGAAAAGACCTATTTTCAAATCCCGTAACTGTGCAGACCTGGAACTGGCTGACAGGCCTTTCCGGTCGACCGAGTCGGTCGACCGCTCCATGGCCGGTCGATCTCGCGGTCGACCGACGTGCACAGACTTGTGCACGTCTGGCAGCACAGTGGCCGGTCGACCGGGACGGTCGACCGCTGGAGACTGCGGTGCTCACGGGTAGATTCGGTCGACCGGGCCGGTCGACCGCAGAGCCCCAATGGTCGGATTTTTGACCGTTGGCGGTCGACCGACCCGGTCGACCGACTGTACTGACAGAACCCAACGGCTAGGTTTCTGGCAGCCTATAAATTGGGGTTTTGTCATTGTTTTCAACACAAGATTTTGGAGACTTCTTGAGCCTGTTTTTCTGATACTTTGAGAAGAGTTTTCTCCACAAAATAGAGAGCAAATACTTCCCATCTTAAAGGGAGTTTTTATCAAGAGAGTGTAAAAAGTGATTCTTTGAGTTTTCCTCCATAGCTTTCTTTCCTTGCTTTCTCACACAAACACTTGAGCATCCATTGAGCTATTCATCCTATAGGTGTTGTAGTGAGAGTTTTTGTAGGTGATCAAGTGTTTAGATCACCAAGATTTCATCTTGTACTTTGAGGAGACGGGCAAGTGTGCTCGTGGCTGTTTAGGGTTCGGGTGCGAACTCTTGTGGCTTGAGGTGCGGCCTCGACGAGCCGGTGGGCTTGTGGTGTGTAAGGGACTTTGGGAGTCCGAGGGCTTGTAGGTGTTGCGGCACCAAGGAGAGATCCGGTTGGATCGTGCATAGTGGAAATCCTTCGTGTGTCGAAGGCAGGGATGTAGAGCAAGTGTGCTCGAACCTCGAAACATACCCTTGTGTTTGCGATTGCTCTTTCTCTCTCTCTTGTCTCTTATTTATATCTTGCATTCAATTATTGTCTATCTTTATATGCATGATATTCACTTGTGCTCATATTTGCTATACTTGCTTGGGATTGTTGTTAACACTAGTATTCAACCAAGAGAGCCAACGCGGCACCTCAACCCATTCAAGGGGAATCTAGAGGAGCTTGTCCAGAGCCTCGCAAGGGGAATTCGGCAACACTCTTGTGTTATACATAAGTGTTTAATTAAAAGAAGTTTTATTTGGTCAACTTAGTTTTAATTCCGCATTATTTGTTCATAAGTGACCATTAGATTAGCCATCACCTATTCACCCCCCCTCTAGGTGATCTTACAGCCTGGATGTAAGTGGGTCTCTCGACCAAGCGGACATGCACAATTAGCAAACAAGTTCACCCAATCAATCAATAAGAAAGAAAAATAATCAAAAATCCTATTCTAGGGTAAGCCTTGACCTAGATGACTCCTAACTTTAGACTGTCCTTAGGAGGTCTATTGTCGACCTTAACCATAAGTTAATCGGCCAGGTAGGTGGCAAGACCGGTGGGAGGTTTTCCATCAGAGACGTTCCTTAATTAAATAACCACCGATCTTCGGGCTTTCGGCCCTCAATCCCCTGCCTAAACACCAATTTGGCAAGAGTTAATTTTGAATAACTTTCCTCCTTTGGTAATCTCCTAGTGAGTCCGAGTTAACCTAGGGCCAACATCTAGTCAAATTTTACTTAAGGTTAAGGTTGTGAGTGTGACAGATATGATTTGTGGGCCAAGGGAGGGTGATGAAATCCCCACCTTATCTTGTTAATGGGTTTTGCCCTTAAGATATTTTTGTGTACGTGTAAAGCAGTAGAAAAGTAATCACTCCAAAAAGCAGTAAATCAGCCAAGAGTGTTTCTTAATCTATATGCAATGCAAACGTACCTTGTCACCAGCACTCTTCAACAGAATTAAAAAAAATTAAATAGACACGTGCCTAAGATGCAAGAGTCTAATTTTTTTTTATTATCAACAAATGAGTTACTGTTATTAATTAGCAGTTGCAGGATGATCACAGAGAAAATATATCACAGAAGTAAGCCAAATTTGCAATTTTTAGCAACCTGCAGAAAACTGTATGAGTAGTGAACTACTCAGGCCGCGAAAACGCGGCTTTTGCCGCGGACCCGCGGCTCTTAAGTAGGCTCTGTTGCTCTGCCTTCGAGGGCAGAGGCACAGAGTTACTATGTGTCGTTGCTGCTGCTTAGTTTTCTTGTTCTCTGAACCTGCAAATAGAAAGAATAAAAGAGTTAGTTTTGAGAAAAGCATGCCGTTCCTTCCCCGGCAACGGCGCCAAAATTTTGATTGAAATTGAGAATTAAATAAAAAGATTAAAGTTAGGATTTTCAGTCTCAATGCTATCCGCTGCAGCAAGGGCCAAAGCGAGTCGTGATCCTCAGGGAAGGATGCGATGCAAGCTTTTCGGACGATTTCTCTGTATGCTTCAAATAAGACAAAGGAGAGATTAGATCTGAAATATATATGATTAAAAAGGTATGGTTTTACTGATCTTCTACCACAACGCACAATGCAAGTCTTGGATGTTGAATGTCATCTTGAGATACATATGATTTACCCTAGGTTTATTAAAAAGGATTCAAGTAAGAAAAGATGATAATAGAATCTAACTAGTTTGCATTACCAAAAACTCAACAAAGATTCATCCTAACTTCTAAGTACAACATAAGAAAAGTGTTATCTTAAATTTATGCTGTCTAAGTTCTTAAGTATGAAGTTATGAAGAGTTATTTAAGTGTGCAATCTAGATTAAGAAATCTAGCTATCAGTTTAATCTTCAAGAAAAGCAATCTTAGACCTAGGGTTTCTAAAAATTGATCATCAATCTATTCAACTCCTAAACTGCCCTAGGTTTGCTTAAGAGATCAGCAAACCACACTAAGAATTAATTAGTCATCATTTTTTTAATTATTTTTTTTATTTTTTTATTTTACTTAATGAGAAGAATTGTGAAAGAAGGAAAAACAAAACAAATCAAGAGATCACAGATCAAAAACTAAAATCAAGAGATCACAGAGAAAAGAAACAAAATTAACTGACAAGAATTAAATGGCAAAAGAGGTAACCTTTATTCGAAAAATGTCTTCCGAAATACAAGCTCCTTCTTCTCCACAATGTGCTTAAAACGAAATTACAAATTGCAGAAATTTAAGAAAAAGCTAAAGAAAATCCTAATCTCCTCGTCTCTGGATGGCCCTCTCTGTTGCTCCTGCAGGGGTATTTATAGGCTCAGAAGGAAGTAGAGTCCCGGTGAAACTCAGCCAAGAAATCTGGTACGCAACCTCATCCTCTTTGCCGCGGAAACGCAGCTCTGGCCGCGTATTCGCGGCCATAGTCTTATCCTTGGCCGCGCGCTTTCGCGCGTGGCCTCCTCTGGTCCGTCCATCTGGGCGTATCTATCTGGTTCTGGCATCTCGACTCTTTAATTTGAGATTTCAGGATAACTTAGAAATCAAGTAACCCTAAATCCAAATCTCTTCCCAAAATGAATTTCATCCTTGCACTCTATTTATCTTCATCCACCAAGCATTTAGGGTTGAATAGAATTCTATCCTTTTCCTCTTTCTAGTATTTGCAACTTTTGCACTTTGTATTTGCACTTTTGACATTTTGTAATTGCACTTTTGCACTTGGGCTTGGACATGGGCTTTTGGGCTTCATTTAGGCTTTTATTCTTTATTTAAATAAACACTCAAGGCCTGCACACATTAAATAACAAAATATTAATAATAGTGCATGATTATATGAATAAATATGAAAATGTGATAGTAAATGTGATGTCAATTATGCATTTTTCACTACCAATCACCTATTTATTGTTTAAATATGTACAGGCCCTGTTTAGTGGAGAAGGAGAGATAACGAGCCTAAAAGCCCACTTAAATTCAGATTTAAATGAGCTTAATTCAAAATCAAGGATTGGGACAGAAGATTTAAGGAGATCATGGTAAATCGGGGTAGATAATACAAAATAGAAATTAGTTAAATTCGGATTTATTTGGATTTATTCAGTTAACTTGAGGATCAATAGAGATTCGCCAAATCCAGAGAATAAATTGAAAAACCAATTGGATAAAAGGAAGTATCAAAGCATTAATGAACCACGACCCCTGGATCTGGCCATCTAGCCAGATCCTGGCCACAGATCTGTGGCAAAAGCCATGAATTTGTGGCCTGGTTGAGATTGTTGGGGGAGCATCAGCTCTCCCTATCTTCTTACTCATCTACCCTCTGTATTTCTCCTATAAATGCCTGCAATCTCGAAGGTAAAAAAATGATTAGGTAGAGAAGGATTCTTAGGATAATTTTTATTCTAGTTAGTGTAGGTTTTCATTTTTATAAAATTTTTATTTTTTTGTAAGTATAGATTAGACAGAGGTTCATGTAAGTAAGAGAGATTTATTTTAAGAGAGTGACACAGATGTAACCTTCCTCCTTTCTTTCATCATTTCTCTATGTAATCAAAAGGTACAATTTTTTTATGTTCTTCTTTGTTTTTTTATTCTTGTTTTTCTTTTAACTTTTCTCTTTTGTTTCCAATTGCAATCCAAGTGAGTCTTATAGCATCGAATGAGCCTTACCTTTGTAAGTGCCACTGATAGCTCATGACGATAAATTTTAGTCTCAGTCTGTATTATTTCATACTTATGTCATCTTGATGATGTAATATGGAAGAGACGAAATCAACTCTTATAAGCTATATGCTGATCGCCTTCACTTCAAGGTAACATCATCACCAAAGGTTCAAGGTAAACATTTGGCTGAAGAAGGTAAGTATTTCTTTTTGTTTTTAGTTTTTTCTTTTAATCTTTAAGTTTAAATCAATTTCAATCACCGACTGTTTTTTACTCTTTTCATTTGTTTTCTTTAACTAAGTTATCTAAATTTTCAAAATCACCATCTCTTTCTATCTAACACCTTCACAAATTAACAAAATTTTTTTCCTCTTTCTTTGTAAAGAACATAAAAGAACTTATAACTATTTTTGTAACTTAAAAGAGAACTTAAAAACTTCCATCACTAGTCTCTCCTTATGGATCACGACCCGCAAAGTCACTTGTTATCGTAGTAGTATTGAGAACTTGCACATTCTATTCTTAAGCTCTGAAATTCTATATTTTTTTGTGCAGGTTTAATCTCAATCAAATTTTAGCGCCGTTGCTGGGGAGATACGGTAAGTAGCTCTTTTTTAATTACTTTTTTCGTTAACTTTCTTCTTCGTTTTTTGTGTAGGTACTAAATTCTGGATTCTAACAGCTGCAGGATATAAATAGCGGCACTGTGCCTCTGCTCTAGAAAACAGACCACAGTTGCTCTCTGCTTTGTCGCGAAAATGCAACCAAAGCTGTGTTGGTGCGACAATCAGAGTAAACTACTCACTCTGTTTAATTGCAGGTTGCTTGTGTTGAAAATTTTAGTATTCTGTAGTATTTAATTTTTCTACTTAACTTACTTTGCATACTGAATTAAGTCAACAATAACTTTATATTTGTTAAATGTTAAAAACAGTTTAGAATTTGCATTTAAGAATTTGTCTAATTTCATTTATATTTTACATTAATGTTGAAGAGTACTGGAGTAAAGGTACGTGTGTATAGCATGTAGTATAGGAACACTTTTGAATTGTTTACATTGCTTAAGTATTGCTTTTCATCTGCATGTACACGTTGCACTAAATTGATTTAAGGGCTTGTCTTATAAACAATATAAGGTGGGAAAGTCATTACCCTCCCTTAACTCACAAACAATCTCCTCACTCACTAACCTAAGCCTAACTTAAAACTGAGTAGATTTGACCCTAAGGACATCTTGGACTCAATAGGAGACTGACATAAGGAGAAGTTAATTAGAATTTGACTCTTGTCAAATTGCTATCAAAGGTCAGGAATTGAAAGGCAAAACCTCAAAGGTTGGTGGCTTGTCTTAATTAGGCCCGTCGCTTTTATCGCGGATACTTCCCATCAATCTTGCCCTGATTTGGTCGATTAACTTGTGGTCAGATCCTGCAATATACCCCGCGTGGATAGTCTAACCAGTTAGGAGTCGTCTAGGTCTAAGGTCTACCATAACCTAGGCTAGATTTTTTTCTTTGTTTGTTTGTTTGTTTGCTTATTTTTTACTTTTTTTAACATCTTGTTGATATGGATTATGTAATATCCCTAGCTGATAGTACTCTATTTCTGTTTTGATTAATTTATGTTGGCCCGAAGGCCCATCACTCTAGTTTTGATGATGATCAACTCATGTAGTTATAGTACTAATGATCTTGTGTTTAATTAGTGACAGATTTATTATCAAGATCTTAGTAGGTGTGGAGTTTCAACAAAGGATTTGGAGCTTGTACGATTCGATCCAAAGAGCTTTTGGATCGTGTTTTGGACCAAGTCAAGAAGATGAGAAGCCTTCAAGTGAAGACTTCAAGAAGATGAAGACTTGTGTCTAGGTTTGTTTTTAGAAGATTTTGTTTTTAGTTAAAATGTAAAGGATAGAATAGTTGGTAGATTGCTCAAGTACATATACACACACACTCTTGATAGTTTTGTTTTTACAAAAGATTTTCTATTTTAGAAAATACCGTTTTAGTTTTTGGTATTTCTTATATACATGTTTTAACGAAAACCAAGTTTAGATCTTAATGCCAAAAACATAGATATTTCACAAAGTCTGTGTAGTGGATCATATCCATACACACTATACTTCAAATGAGTTTAAAATATCTTATTTTTGTATTTGGTGAAGTTTTGGAAAAACAAATTTAGAAAAACAAAAACTATATTTTCATTTATTTTTTTTTTTGTTTTGAGCCATATTTTCCAAGATTACAAAAATAGTTCAAATCTTTTGTAACATGCCTTGATTTTATGCAAGCATGTTTGATTATCAAAGTATAACATCAAAACTATTTTTGTAGATTTTTCTGTATTTTATGGGATTTTATTTGAGCCAAAAAGATAAACTTTTATTTCCCAGAAAATTGTTTTGAGGCTTCAGCCGGTCGACCGACCGGTCGACCGAAGTCTGAAGTCGGTCGACCGGGCGGTTGACCGACGTACACAGACGTACACGCCCAGTTCTGGCAGGAAGGCCGGTCGACCGACCCGATCGACTGACCGGTCGACCAGACAGATAGACTTGCTCTCTGTATCCTGGTCTCGGTCGACCGACCGGTCAACCGATGGCTCAACGGTCTGAAATATGATCGTCGGCCGATCAACCGGCCGGTCGATCGACAGGTCTGACAGACCCCCAACGGCTAATTTTTGTAGCCCTATAAAATGGGGCATTTGGGGGTTGTTTTCTCTAAGATTTTTGGAGAGTTTTTGTGCCAGTTTTTTCCAACTCTTTTAAGAGGTTTTTCTCCACAAAATTGAGAGCAAATATTTTCTATCAAAAGGGGAGTTTTTATCAAGAGTGTTAAAAGTGATTTCCTTGAGTTTTTCACCACCATTCTCATCCTTGTTTTTCTCACAAACACTTGAGCAATCCATAGACATATTCATCTTATAGTAGTGTTGTAGTGAGATTGTTTTTAGGTGATCAAAGTGTTGTGATCACCAAAGACTTCATCTTTGTTCTTTGAGGAGGCGGACAAGTGTGTTCGTGGTGTTTAGAGTTCATGTATGAACTCTTGTTTGAGGTGCGGCCTCGGCGAGCTTGTGGGACTTGCGGTGTGTACGGGACTAGGGAGTCCGAGGGCTTGTAGGTGTTGCGAGATCGAGGAGTGATCCATTGGGATCGTGCATAGTGGAAATCCTTCGTGTGTCGAAGGCGGGGATGTAGAGCAAGTGTGCTCGAACCTCGAAACAAATCCCTTGTGTTTGCGATTGCTCACTCTCTCTATCTCTTGTTTATATCTTGCATGCTTTTATTGTGCTTACATTTATATGCTTGATACTCATTTGTGCTCATAGTGTATATGCGTGGATTGTTTGCTAACACTTGTATTCAACCAAGAGAGTCAACCCGGCACCTCAGCTCTTATCTAGAGGAATCTTGAGGAGTTAGTCCAGAGCCCTTCACGGGGAATTCAGCTACACTCTTGTGTTATACATAGTGTTTAGTTTAAGAATTTTAGTTTGCATCATTTAAGATTTTAATTCTGCATTATTTGTCATTTAGTGACCATTAGATTAGCCATCACTTATTCACCCCCCCTCTAGGTGATTTACAATTGGTATCAGAGCTAAGTGCTCTGAATTTGGGTCTCACAACCTAGAGTTAAAGATACTCATTTTTAGGCTAATCACTATATTTTTGTACACACCATGGATTTCATGTCACCACCCATGTTTGACATTCTTAACATCCAAATTTGGAAGGTTAAGATGTCCTTGTACCTCAAAGCCTTAGGTTTTCATGTTTATCTTGCCATCACTAATAATGCACATTGCTTAATTGGTAAGTTTTTTGAGGCTATTGCAAAAGCCCTATATGCTTTAAAGTCTACCCAAAATGATGATTATTTATCTAGGGTTGCTAATATTGATTCGGCTTTTGTAGCATGGAACACCCTCATCTCCCTTGGAGAAAATGATCTATACTATGCGGGGAGCGATTCGGATGTTTGAAGTGACGTCTCCAACAAGTGCTACATGGTCCAAGGGGATAACCCCCTTGAGGTACTATCGAATCCGAGGTAGAAGATAATAACATGTCATATGATGAGCTTACCACTTTTTATCAACTTCTTCTTGAAAAATATGACATGCTTAAGAAAAATAATAAAAATTTGAAAAAGAATTTTGATTACATGCTAAAAAAAAATGATTCATTTAGAAATAAGGTTGCATGCATAGAAAAAGAAAATGAAATTTTAAAAAATGAAAATGTTTCCTTGCTTTCCAAATTAAATGATCTTTGTGAAGGAAACACTATTTTGAAAAAAAAAATTGTTTTGATAGAAAAACAAAAGAAAGTTGATTTTAATGAAAACACTTCTTTGAAAAGAAAAATGTTTGAAAAAGAAAAAGAAAATGTTTCAAAAAGGAATAAGAAAAATGATTTTGTATCTCATCATGCTTTACATGCCACTACTAATGAGATAAATATTTTAAAAAATAAAATAAATAGTTTGAGCTCTACTTTGAGCTCATGTGCATTTAATCACACTAGATTGGAGTCTTTGTTTTCAAAGAAACAAACTCCACATGTTCATGCACATCCTAATCATGCATATGCTTATGTTGCACGCCATGATCACACTCACACACATAAGCATCCTAAGGTGTACAAGTGTACACATTGTGGCCGCAAAGGCCATTTAGCAAAGTTTTGTTTTGACAAGTTGCATCATTTTAATTTTGCTAATAAAGATGTTTGGGTGCCTTACAATGCTAACCTCCAAGGACCCAAAAGAAAATGGGTACCAAAACCCCCACCTTGTGTTTTTGATATAGGTGAGGGATCTCACAAAAAGTGAGAGGAATGGTGCCTTAATGATGGATGCACATGGATTTGATGGACACACATTTGATGCATCACTATCAAGGAGTTTTGGTAGGACAACCACCATGTTTGGAGATTTGGAGCTTAATTCCTTGGTTTGGTAACTATCTCTAAAACTCTTAATTTATTTACATGCTTATAACTAGCCTATACATGCCTATTTCATATGTGATATTTTTAGCATGTTCATTTGTTTTATGCTTCATGTGGTAAATACATGGTTAGATGTAGTATTTGTCAAAACTTGTATTTATACATGTACAAATAGTGAACAACAAATTGAGTCATATACGTTTGCACTTCATTGTTCATTTGTACTCACTATATGCACATATATAAGCTAGTTTTGATGATTCTTATTTACACTTGTTTTGCCTATTTTCAAGTTTTACTTCATGTATATGCAATTTCTATTCAATTCTAATAAATATACATATATACCCGTGAGTCTTTTGCCTTCATGCAAATACTATTAATAGACTCTTTTTATATTTGGGATACGTATGCATATTGTTAGCTTTGGATAAATCATACATATACCATGAAGTTTATTATTTTTAATGAAAAAATAATTTTCATGTTTTGTTTTGATAAAAATAAGGTTTATGATCATTTTGAGCTTCATTGTTTAATTTCATGAAAATGCTAATTACATAATTTTTGAACACTCACCTTTTACTTTGTTTATTCATGACTTTGTTTCATGATAATTTTGAGCTTTATAAACCATGAGTGCTTAAATCATTGTGTAGTTAGTATGATTCATGGAAAACATATGATTTGATTTCATGTTTTTGAAGGATCTTTAACTAGTTTTTTAAAAATTAATTTAAACTAGTTATTTATTCTTCAAATTAGTAGTTTATGAGATATACACTTGATCCTATTATTGTTTCAATTGGTATCATTGAATATTGTTTTTTAATTGGTATCAATTTGATTCTATTTTTGTATATACTCATATTTTGTTTTCCTATATATGTATGTATCTATTTCAATTGGTATACTCATTTTTCATACATATATATGAGTTATTTGTGCTTGAGTTAAAATCGATTTACATGGTTAAGCACAAAGTTTGTTTTTATGCTAAGCTTAATTCAAATTTCAATTGGTATAAATTTTCAAGCTTATGCATTAGTTTTAAATTGGTATCAATACAATTGATCATTATTTTACAATTGGTCATCATCTTCAAAATTGGTATCAAAATTCAAAATTTGTAATGTTTATTTACAATTGATATCTTAAAAATAAGTTTATAAAGATATCTCAAAATTTTATTTTAAAAATAATAATAATATATTCAAAATGTTTTGGATTTGTATTGCCTATATACAAGGAGAGCTTAACATCTCTTCTACATATAGATTCATGATTGAGTGTATCTAGTATTGAGGAGCTTGACAACTCTTCTCTATGTGATACACGTGTGTAGGGGGAGCTTCACATCTCCTCTTATGTATTACATAATATGCGTTATGTGAATTAGGGCTTGTCATCCCTCCTTCATGTAATGTATATATGTAGGGAAGTTAACTTAGCGTCTTCCTCTTCATGAATGTATATTGCATATAACCATTATTGATTTCACCCCTTATTGATCTCTTTGTTTTTGACAAAAAAAGGGGGAGAAAAATTTTGTTTACTTTCACCCCTTTGTTGATGATTGACAAAAATGGGGAGAAGTATTTGTGATTTGTTTGGATTATATGCATGTTTTCCTTCCTTTATTCATAAAGGGGGAGTAGTATTTTTGTTTATGCATATATATTTTGTTTTGCATATAGGAGAAAAAGGATTTGATTGGTTTTGGTTTTTTGCTTGTTAGCATGTTTATCTCCTTACATTTGCATGAGCATTCATAGCATATTTATTGTTTATTTGTTATGCATGAGTTAAAGGGGAGCTTCTTTGAAGCTTTACTTTAATCCATACATATATAACTTCATGAGTTTTATCATCATCAAAAAGGGGGAGATTGTTGGCCCGAAGGCCCATCACTCTAGTTTTGATGATGATCAACTCATGTAGTTATAGTACTAATGATCTTGTGTTTAATTAGTGACATATTTATTATCAAGATCTTAGTAGGTGTGGAGCTTCAACAAAGGATTTGGAGCTTGCACGATTTGATCCAAAGAGCTTTTGGATCATGTTTTGGACCAAGTCAAGAAGATGAGAAGACTTCAAGTGAAGACTTCAAGAAGATGAAGACTTGTGTCTAAGTTTGTTTTTAGAAGATTTTGTTTTTAGTTAAAATGTAAAGGATAGAATAGTTGGTGGATTGCTCAAGTACATATACACACACACTCTTGATAGTTTTGTTTTTACAAAAGATTTTCTATTTTAGAAAATACCGTTTTGGTTTTTGGTATTTCTTATATACATGTTTTAACCAAAACCAAGTTTAGATCTTAATGCCAAAAACATAGATATTTCACAAAGTCTGTGTAGTGGATCATATCCATACACACTATGCTTCAAATGAGTTTAAAATATCTTGTTTTTGTATTTGGTGAAGTTTTGGAAAAACAAATTTAGAAAAACAAAAACTATATTTTCATTTTTTTTTGTTTTGAGACATATTTTTCAAGATTACAAAAATAGTTCAAATCTTTTGTAACATGCCTTAATTTTGTGCAAGCATGTTTGATTATCAAAGTACAACATTAAAACTATTTTTGTAGATTTTTCTGTATTTTATGGGATTTTATTTGAGCCAAAAAAGATAAACTTTTATTTCCCAGAAAATTGTTTCCAGGCTTCAGCCGGGACCGGTCGACCAAAGTCTGAAGTCGGTCGATCGGGCGGTCGACCGAAGTCTGAAGTCGGTCAACCGGGCGGTCGACCGACGTGCACAGACGTGCACGCCCAGTTCTGACATGAGGGCCGGTCGACCGGACAGAGAGACTTGCTCTCTGTATCCTAGTCTCGGTCGACCGACCGGTCGACTGATGGCTCAACGGTCTGAAATATAACCGTTGGCCGGTAGACCGGCCGGTCGACCGACAGGTCTGACAGACCCCCAACGGCTTATTTTTCTAGCCCTATAAAATGGGGCATTTAGGGGCTGTTTTCTCTAACATTTTTGGAGAGTTTTTGTGCCAGTTTTTTCCTACTCTTTTAAGAGGTTTTTCTCCACAAAATTGAGAGCAAATATTTCCTATCAAAAGAGGAGTTTTTATCAAGAGTGTTAAAAGTGATTTCCTTGAGTTTTTCACCACCATTCTCATCCTTGTTTTTCTCACTAACACTTGAGCAATCCATAGACATATCCATCTTATAGTAGTGTTGTAGTGAGATTGTTTTTAGGTGATCAAAGTGTTGTGATTACCAAAGACTTCATCTTTGTTCATTGAGGAGGCGGACAAGTGTGTTCGCGGTGTTTAGAGTTCGTATGTGAACTCTTGTTTGAGGTGCGGCCTCGGCGAGCTTGTGGGGCTCGCGATGTGTAAGGAACTAGGGAGTCCAAGGGCTTGTAGGTGTTGCAGCACCGAGGAGTGATCCATTGGGATCGTGCATAGTGGAAATCCTTCGTGTGTCGAAGGCGGGGATGTAGAGCTAGTGTGCTCGAACCTCGAAACAAATCCCTTGTGTTTGCGATTGCTCACTCTCTCTATCTCTTGTTTATATCTTGCATACATTTATTGTGCTTACATTTATATGCTTGATACTCATTTGTGCTCATATTGTATATGCGTGGGATTGTTTGCTAACACTTGTATTCAACCAAGAGAGCCAATGCGGCACCTCAACTCTTATCTAGAGGAATCTTGAGGAGTTAGTCCAGAGCCCTTCACGGGGAATTCGGCTACACTCTTGTGTTATACATAGTGTTTAGTTTAAGAATTTTAGTTTGCATCATTTAAGATTTTAATTCCGCATTATTTGTCATTTAGTGACCATTAGATTAGCCATCACCTATTCACCCCCCCTCTAGGTGATTTACAATTTATTTAGATTACATATCATTATTATTATTGATTAATCTATTCTGTATATGTATACAAATGCATGTATATACATATATATTAGATATATGTTCATGATTTGTGCTCATACATACATGAGTGTATTTGTTAATATATGTATGTATTACATACTATTATTATTCTTCCTTTATTTTAAAAACTAAACCCATCTCTTTTCTTTCTTTTCTCTTTTTCCTAATTCTTCACAAATCTTCAAAGCCCATGGCCCAAACCCACAATTTCCTTTTCCTTTTCTTTTCTTATTTTCTTTGTTTTTCTCAGCCAGGCCCATGAGCCCAACATCCCCATGTAAATCATCATCTCCTCTCTTCTCTATTTTCTTTCATTTTATTTTTCATAAATAGCCTAGTCCAAAATCCAAACCCATTAGCATCAACCCATTACCCTTTAACCCAAAATAATCTAATTAAAATTAACTGTCTGCAATACAGATTTACATGGCCGTAAAATTAACTATTTCTGCTATAAGTAAGCTGTAAGTGAGATTTGCATGACCAGAAAATTAATTGCTTGTGTTACAAATAGATTGTACGTGAGATGCAAGTGCATTTTATGACTTACGATGAAACAAACACTGTAAGTAATAAAAGACCGTAACTCACTTATGACTTACGACCTTTTATGACGAAACAAATAAGCCCTAGTATAGGTTCCTACCGAAAATACTTGATAAATTTTCTAATATAATAAACTGAGTATGCCTACAAAATAACTATGGGCCAAGTAACAACACTCTCCTAATAAACTCTTCCCTCCTCCTCCCTCCCTTCCCCTCTTCCTCTCAGAAACTCCTCTCTCTTTGTGTTCCGCTCTCTACAAGAAGAAGAAGAAAGGAGACGCCTCCGGGGAGGAGGTGGAGCTTCTCCTCCCCCTTCTAGAGAGATCAAAGGAGTCACTTCTCTCTTTCCCTTCTTTTTTTTTTCTATTTGCAGCAGGATGCGGCCTGCCAGATCTGGCCAAGGGTGGCCGGATCCAGACTTGATCTACCAGATCTGGCCAAGGCAGGTCGGTTCTGGCCAAGAGGTAGGTGTCGGTGGAGGATATGGGTGGTAGCACATAGGTGCCTTTGTTAATCCTCGTGCATTCTGTCTGATTGGAGTTCCATTAGCTATTATTTTTTGGGTTTACTTTTGCATAGGAAGGAGACGACATTCGGATTAGCATATCTGGTGGGCCTACTGTGCAAACAGTTCTTCTCACTGGTATAGCAAGATGCACAGATTGGCAACAATAGATTTGATGCTAGCTGGAGCCAGATCTCCGCCAGATCCGGTCAAGGCGGTTGCTAGATGATGCGGTGATGATGATGAGTCGGTTGTCGGTGCTAATAGGTCGTGGCGACGATGCTGGCAGCAGATGGATACTGATCAGTAAGGAGGAGGAGGTGGTGGATGACCATGCACAATAGCAACAGTGGGGGTGACACTGTAACAGTGGTAGTGGGGTTGATGCATGCATGGATGCATCTCGGATCTCGCCGATCTGACCAAAAGGGTGTTGGAGCGCGACGGAGGTAGTGAGAAATCGAATCTTATTGGGCTGACCTAAAGGGTGTCGATGGTAGTGAGAGATTCGACCATGGATTGGACCGCGATCAGATCAAGCTAATCTGACTAAAAGGGGAAAATCGCAACGGCGATCCAGCCGAAAGGGGGTTGGACAGTGTCGGTAATAAGGGGACTTGAGATCTTGCTGATCCGACTGAAAAGGATTGAACCGCGTCTGCGATGGTAGGGAAATGCTATGTTTGGTGGTGGGGGATCCAATAATGGGATGACCAGATTGGACATGCAGTTGTCGGATGCGTGTGGAGCTCCGATGGCATTCTGGTGGCCTTTACTTTTTTCTTTCTTTTTTCTTTTTAATTAAGGATCAAATTGCATATGTCTTACAGGTCTGTACCCTTGTTGCATGAGAATGTTTTGTTAGTTTCTTATTAATGAAAAACTAGGGGGCTTTTGCCTCATGGTTTTATCTCAAAAATATAAAAACTTTTCTAATATTTTTTTACTTTATTATTATTATTATTTTAATTTTCATCGTCAAGAGAATGTTGGGATTGACAATAACGAAGAAGAAGAAAAGAGAAGGAATTACAGATCAATCAAAGAAACTAGAATTACATGAAAAACTCAAATCGGGAAAAACACAGAACACACACCACCCACTATTTATCAGAGAGATTACAGGGAGAAGAGAGAGTACCTCAAGCCGCTATATACAATGACACTCACAATATTATAATCTATTGATGCTTCTTCTCTATTAACCCTAATGACGGCGCATCCCCTTTTATAGAAATAAATTAGGATTACAAGTTGTGAGATCTTTAAACTGTTCTTAACGTGTTTTCTAAGTTTTGCTGGTAAAAGGAAGTTTCTGGTCTGGGCCGCTTCCAGTCTGGACCGCGTCCATGCTAGATCTCTTCCACGTTAGACTGCTTCCAGGCTGGACTGGACCATTTGTTAACTATCTCTGGTAAGCTACTCTGCTATATCTCTATAGAGTGTTCCTCCGACTAGGTGCTTCAAAGTTATCTTCCGCTCCGAAGACCACACTATGAAGGGATCCTCTGACTAGGTGCTTTAGAGTGATCTTCTACTCTGGAGACTCAACCACTCCGGAAGGCTTTCTCTATCCTCCTTGTCATCAACTTGAAACTCTGAACTCGATCAAAGTTATAACTCCAAAAGCTCCGCTGTTACTCTAGGATCATCGTGTTGACTGCGCATGGTGACAATCTGTCAAGGCAATAATCTAGCTCCACAACTTAACAATCTCTCACTTGAAGATTGATTATTGTCACAACAGTGGCACTTTGTCTCTCTCTTGTTCGATTGTTAACTCATAGTGACATTTGTTGCGACTCAACTCCAGATCTTCACCATAGAAGACTCACGGAGGCTGAGCAAGTCTTTAGCTTCTCCGTTGTGACCACCTTGGTTAGCATGTCTACGGGATTTTGACTCGTGTATATCTTCACCAGTGATAACACACCGCCCTTCTAAAGAACGCAGATGAAGTAGTGCTGCACATCAATGTGCTTGGCGAACCTATCATGATACACTGGATTGTTAGCAAGATCTATAGCACTCTGGCTATCACTGTGCAGTGACAAAGTTACCTGCTCCTTGCCAAGCTCTTTCATAAAATTTATTAGCCGTATCAACTCCTTGCAAGTTTATATCATTGCAACATATTCAGCCTCCATCGTAGACAAGGCACTATCTTTTGCAGCCTCGACACCCAGCTCACTGGTCCACTTCCCAAAGTGAAAATATAACCAGTGGTACTCTTCCGACTATCTACATCGCCAACAAAGTCATAGTCTACATATCCGTACAGACGAACGTCCGTACAATCGTAGCATAATTCATATCTGAATTCTCTTTTAGATATCTCAAGATTCACTTTACTGTACTCCAATGCTTCTTCTCGGGATTGCTCATATACATGCTGACAACTCTCACTGCTTGAGCAATGCCTGACCTTGTACAGACCATTGCATACATCAAGCTACCCATAGCTAATACATATGGCACATTCAACGTTATAACCTTCTCATCTTCCATCATCAGTGCCTTTGATAGCTTAAAGTGACCTCCAGCGGAATATTCACAGGTTTAGCATCCAACGTGTTAAACCTCTTTAGCATCTTCTCCACATACTCGGCTTGTGATATCTTCAGTACCGTCTTTTCTCCCTCTGCTAATTCTCATTCCAAGAATTTTTTCACTGGACCCATGTCCTTCATTGAGAATTTTTTCGCCCACTTAGCCTTGAGATTCACAATCTCCTTTATGCTTGAACCGTAACAAGCATATCATCTACATACAGTAGTATGATGTAGAATTCTCAAACCATTTGGAATAGTAATAGTGATCAGCCTGTAGCCTTGTAGTCACTATTAATCATGAATCTATCAAACTTTAGATACCACTGCCTCGGAGCCTTTTTCAAGCCCTAGAGACTCCACTTGAGGTTGCAGACCAACTGCTCTTTATAACCCTGTGGCTGCATCATATAGATATTTTGCTCCAAATCACCATGGATAAACACAATTTAAACATCCATCTATTCTAGAATATAAGTCCTTTACTGCCACAATGCTCAGAACATATCTAATAATAGTTGGCTTCACAATAGGAGAGAAAATCTAGTTAAAATTAATACCTTCCCGTTGTTGAAATTTCTTCACAATCATCATCACCTTATACCTCTTGGTGCCATCATGATCTTCTTTTAACTGGTTGACCAACTTGTTATTCAAGGCTCGCTTGCTTTATGACGGTTCAATCAAATCCCATGTTTGATTTTTCATGAGAGACTCTATCTCATCATTCATAGCAAGTTCCTACTTGTCCTAGTTTTTACTTGTAAAGCTTTCTTAAAACACTCGGGCTCACCACTGTCAGTTAACAACAAATAGTGCGAGGAAGGAGAAAATCTCTCGGAAGCTCTAGTCATCCTGATTGATCGCCTTAACTCACTTTGGGGGGGGGGGGGGGGGGGGGGAGGGGGGTCAGAGGCTCTACTCGAGTTCCTCATTCTCTTCCGGAATGCTTTGAACTTTCTTCACAGGAACATCATCAAGTTCAATAAACTCTGAATCTGTAGCATCCTACTGTTCTAGAGTGCTCTGAGATGCCACTCTGGGATCTTTCTCCAAAGTTCTCTCCATCAACAAGTCCTTGTACATCTTCTTCTCATTGAATACCACATCTTTATGCCTAAGGATCATTCAGTTTTCTGGATCTCAAAACCGATAGATGTACTCGCTTATTCCATACCAAATGAAGATGCATCTTTTAGACTTCAGATCCAACTTGCTTCTTCGATCTAACTTCACATAGACATATGAGATACAACCAAAATTACACAGGTGGTTTAGGTTTACCTTTTTGCTGATCCATGCTTTCTATGAAATCCTACAATTTAGGAGTATCGATGGCCCTCTATTGATCAGATACACCGTTGTGTTAACTACATCTGCTTAGAACTTTTCGGGCAATCTAGCGTGTATACTCATGCTCCTGGAACGCTATAGGTATTGTCATGTTCATGCACTCCGCCACCTCATTCTGATGAGGTTTTGATGAGGTTTTTCGAAATCATCTTCATTCTATAAATTCCCTGACTCGTACAGAACTCTTCGAATCTGCCATCGCAATGTTTGCCCCTCATTATCTGACTTCAAGTACTTAAGCTTCTGAGCTAATTCATTTTCAACTTGGGCCAACAACTTCTTAAATACATCGAACACATCTGATTTGTGCTTCAAGAAATAAATCCAGACATTTCTACTTGAATCATCAATAAAGGTCACAAAATGCAATAAGCCTCTGAGAGAAAGAACTGAAGCGTTACTCCATACATTAGTATGAACTAACTCTAACTTTTTTGCCTTCAGAGTCTTTCTAGCTTTTGCAAAACTGACTCTCCTCTGCTTCCCTTAGACGCAATCTTCATAAAAATCTAAGTAGATAGATTTCAACCTCGACAACTTATCCTGGGAGAGCATAACCTTCATTTTCTTCTCGCTCATTTGTAAGACTCTGATGCCACACTCTGGCATCCATTTCCAATGAAGAAACTGAAATGGATGCTTCGGAACCCGATGTCATATAGAGGGCACCTTCCTTCTTGTTGTGTGCCATCACCATGGTACCCTTCATGATCTTACATACATCATTATCAGAAGTGGTGTTCATCCCTCTATCCGCAAGCTGATCGACATAGATCAGATTTGTCTTAAGCTTACATGATTGAGTTGAATTTGTGCATAGAAAATAGAAGTTTAGATTGAAGATTAAGATATACAAGGTTACTCAATGCAACAGTTATAGCAAGTGGCTATGCGGGTGATTAGTCTCTAAAATTGTATATTTCATACCACATCTGCACAATTATTTAATATTAAATTCTGCTAATAATGCCTCTCTTGTATATTTCTAGGTCCATGACATGAAATGAAGAAGAAGAAAAATCACTATTTAATTGGTGATTAAAATCCTATAAAGATAGCCATTGACCTAGGAGGGTGATTCTATCAAAATCAGGGACTCAAAACTAGAAATCAGGACCTGCAGCCAACAGGGGACCGACGTGACAGCGCGCAGCAGGCGCACTGCGCGTGCCGCGCTAGTACACCCATAAAAACGCAGCTCTGGTCGCATTTCTGTGGCGTACTGGCGCGGCCGCGCTAGCTCTTTGGGCCAGGGTTTTTCCCCTGGCCTCCTTTCTCCTATGCCTATAAATATCTCCTGGGGTTCTTTAGATGGAGATATCCAGAGAGTAGCGTAGTTTCTTTACACATTATAGTTAAGGGTAGTTTAGTTTAGCTCTTCTTCTTCTTTCTCTGTGTATTTTCTATTTCTTTTAGATCTTGTAATAGAAGAGAGAGTGATACATGGTTTGAAAGTAAGAGTGCTTGTAATAGAAGATGACAAGTTATGAAAGGTTCTCTCTTTACCCCTCTTTGTTATCTCTCTAACTCCTTTTACATGTTTAGCTAATTTTCTCTCATGAAAACTAACTACGAACCACTAACTTGCTAACTTCTTACTTGATAATTCACATTAATCTAATAACCTCTACTTGACCTTACTCTTGCAAGAACCATTGATGGATCATGATGATGAATTCTATCACTCTAACATCCTAACTCTCTAACAAGCTAACATTACTTTACTCCATGCTTACTCTTATTTAGTTTTGATGGTTTAAGTGTAGCTTACACTTGTTTGTTGAGTTTGAATGTGATGAGTTATCTTATGGGGTCATGCTTTGAAATGCTCTTGAACTAAGGACTAGTGATGGTCAAAAATACATGTGAGGCAACTACACTAAAAGGTTAGCATAGTTAGTGGAGTCATTAGTAGTTAGTAGTTATAGATTTTCTTTCTTTTTTACTTTGTTTTATCCATATATCAAAAACCATAAATACATTCTTTTTTTTGTTTCCCACTTCTTTGTGCTTCACTATACTCTTCTCTTTTCATTTTTGTTTTATTTTCTTTTCATTCTTTAAAATATTGAAGAACTTTTAACACACACGTGAACATTTCGGAAAAGCTTCTACCGCTTTCCGTCCCTGTGAATTCGAACCGTTTAGCCTCTATGCTATAACAGAAGTATCGAGGAAGCCAAAGCACACACACTTTAAATCTTGATTTCAAAACATACACTTTTCGTGCGCGGTTTTTCCCCGATAAAATTTTGGCGCCGTTGCCGGGGATGAGAAGGTTTGATTTCATGTTTTTTAACTTTTCTTCTTTGTTTTTTAGTGTACAGGTTAAATTTTTAGCATTGCAAAAGTCGACACTTGCTTTTGTGTGGTTGGGTAAATTCTTGTATATTCTTATATTCTGCTGCTAGTTTTTGTTTATATTACCTGTACACCGTAATAATTTTAAGAACTAAAATACAGTAATTGGATATTTTAAAACGGTTTAGACATTTGCATCTGGCATGTGTCGATTTCAATTCCAATATACTTATTTTATTCTTGTGTTGTTGTGATCTTGACGGAGGTGTACATATTGCTTTGCATATAATTAGGACAAACACATGGTGATTTACTCTCTTTGTGTGCTCATTCTTATCTATATTGCACACTTGCGTGAATTGAACTTAAGGGCAACACCCAATACAACATAAGGTGGAGAAGTCATTACCCTCCCTTAACCTAAAAATCACCTCCCCACTCACACAACCTAAGCCTAATAAAAATTGCTAGACATTCGCCCCTAGGGACATCTCAGATTCATTTAAGAGATTAACCTAAGGGAAAAGTTGTTAGAAGTTGACTCTTGTCAAATAGGTGTCTAAGGTTAGGGATTGAGAAACGAAACCTCGAAGAACAGTGGTTTGACAAAATTAGGCCCGTTGCTCTGCCATGAATACCTCCCACTGATCTTGCCCCTACCTGGCCATTAACTCGTGGTCAGATTCCGATAATGTACCCCCCGTGAGTAGTGAGTCATCTAGGTTTAAGTCAACCCTAGCATAGGCTTGTTTTCTTTTCTTTTTCTTTGTTGTTCACTTGTTTGTTTGTTTTCTTTTTTGTATATAGTGATATGGATTTCAACAACAATAATTTTTTCAATCCTAATATGAATCCATAGTTCACCCCAACTTCATTTGATTCGGATAACTCCGACCCGAATATGTACAACATAAACTAACTATACATGGGATTATCCGACTCAATATGACCCATATTCCCAATCCTATGACTTTAATTTTCAAAATAATTTCAACCCTTCATAGAGTCAATAGGTATTCACCTTCCCCAAGTCAAATTTTCAACCACCTTGTTCACAATTTTGATTCCCCGATTTGGATTCATATCCTCCTTTTCCTGTCCCACAAACTGAAGAAAAACATAATGTGGAAAGGAGTATGAAAGCCATACTTGAGTCCCAACAACAAATTCATAATTTGCTCAATTCACCATCCTTCTTAAATCAAACTCCATATACTCCTTTTCTAGAACATCCAATTGAAGAAGAATCTGAGCTAGAAAAGCGTTTGGAAGTCCTTTGTGAAAAAGTGCAACGATTTCTAAATATGTTGGACTCATTATCTCAACCAAATTTTCAAGAGTCCTACTCATCTTTTTCAGTCTCACTGATTCAAAATGAACAACCATCAATATTGGACTTGAGTATGGAACCCTTACGTGAGTCTGAGTAGCAACCGCAAAATCCGATGGACTCACAAATTCACCATAATTTCTAAAATCAACTTCCATTCTCACCTTTTCAAGAAGAACCAATTGCAAAGAGTATGGAAGATATGATTCAAACTCAAAATTCTGTTACCCGACCTAGCAGTAGGTTAGACTCGATAATGAGCGCAATGAGAGCGAGGAAAGTCTTTCTTGTAACCTTTGACCAATCCTTATATCTCTAACTCTACTGATTAGACCCAAGAATCATGCTCTTTTAGAAACCAAGATTCAATTTCAGCAAACTCATTGAAACTTGACCAAACTCTAAGTTTTGAAAATCACATTGACATTTTGGCAAGTTATTCTTTTCTTGATATTGAACTTGAGCTTGAATGTGATCCTGAATCTCAAGTTGGTAATTTCATTTCACTCTTTGACTCAATAATGACTCCGGTATCTTTATCAGATTTTTTCTCTATTCCGGAGTCAACATTGAATCCTGTACCAGTACACCGTGAAATAGAATCACCAATATCTTATGATCACACTTCATTGATGGGAAAAGTGTGTGAACATCAATTCTTTGATTTGGACTCCATTTTTGAATCAATTTTGACTCCCCCTTTTAAATCTCGACTTGATCTGAGTCAAATTCCTGAGTATCGGTTTTTATTCCTGTTCCATTTGAGTCTAAGTTAATCATCTCCCAAAATCACACTTCATTGTTGGACAAGGATGTTAAAGAAAATGACTCAATAATTATTTGTGAAAATTGAAAATTAGATGGGGGTAAGTTTTTCAGTAAGATCATACAGATCTCCAATATTTTACTAGGTCGTATTAGAGAGGTCACTAAGGGGTTTCTACAAGATCCACGATTTTTTTATTCGGTAGCAATGCTTGGCCTAATTAGACCACCACCAGAGCCACCACCATGAGGTAATTTTTCTTCCCTTCTCATTTGTTTAATGTATATACACATTTATGATGCATTGAGGACAATGCATGAGATAAGTGTGGGGAGGGCTTACTAACGTAAGTTAATTTTAAGTTTTCTTTCTTTTACAATTCTTTTTAGGAACTTTTTTAAATTTTTTTGTATAAAAACTCTTTTCTTTTCTTTTTACAAAACTTTTTGGCATAAAGGAAATAATTTTGATTTATTTTTAAGAAAATTAATATTATCTTAGGAATTAGGAAGACCTAAAATTATGAATTTTTGAACCGAGTCAAAATAATAGATCTTGTTTAAATTTTAGGATAAGGAAGTAAGATTTGAAAGATAATTTGATCTTGAATTTTTTGTCTTAGATTTATGCACTTCACACTTACTCAAATTTTTGGGATTGAAACAAATACTGAAAATGTCATAATATATATATATATATATATATATATATATATATATATATATATATATATATATATATATATATATATATACATACATATATATATATATATATATATATATATATATATATATATATATAATGATGATGAAATAATGATAATAAAAAACACTCATTGAAGCTAGATTGTTATGCCTCAGGAAGCATAATTATTCACGTCTAAAATGGTGGACAAAAATAAAATAATCTCCTTTATTTTTGTGACCTTGTTTACTCGAGTTCTTAAGTCCGAGGGATATTTTCTCATCTGGTGCCCTAAAACTATCTGATTTGGGAGTCACCGGCTAAAGGCTCACTACCCGGACAAGCTAGAAAGCCTAAGAAAACTAAGCGAATAAAAAAGAAAATATATTAAATAAATGGCATGAAAGTTAGAGTTGATACCCAAAAATCTTTATTGTTCACAAAGTGCATATTTTTCAAAGAGTTTTATGAAAGATCAAAGAGTCAATTCAATTTTAAATTCTTATATTTAATTTATAACAAGATTTTGCATTTTGACTTAGTTTAAGGAAAAATAATTTCTTGTTAGCCTATGACCTTGGATCACATAAATTTTTACAAAAATATTTTAATATTTTTCTCTATTTCAAAATGTATTTTCAAAATACTAACATTTGATTTCTTTCTTTATGGATTTTGTGGGTGTAATTCATTGAAAACTCTCAGGAGATAAAACTCCTCATCTAGAGGAAAGCTAGAGGTTTAACGGCTTGTTGCACATACTTAGTGCAATCGTGTTACCTGCGAAAGTGGTGTAATAATTTCCTTTGTTTTTTTGTTTTGCTCGGACGAGCAAAAAATAAGTGTCTGGGTGTGATTAGTCTCTAAAACTGCATATTTTATACACATCTTCACAATTATTTAATATTAAATTCTGCTAATAATACCTCTCTTATGTATTTCTAGGCCCATGGCATGAAATAAAGAAGAAGACCCAAAATCACTATTTAATTGGTGATTAAAGGCCTATAAAGATAGCCATTGACCTAGGAGGGGTGATTTTGTCAAAACCAGGGGCCAAAAATCAGAAATCAGGACCTGCAGCCGAAGGGGACCGACGCGACAGCACGCAACAGGCGGCACTGCGTGCGCCACGCAAGTACACCCGCGGAAACGCAGCATGGCCGTACTGGTGCGATCGCGCCAGCATTTTGGGCCAGGGTTTGTCCCCCTGGCCCCCTTTCTCCTGGTGCTTATAAATACCCCCCATGGGGTTTTTCAGATGGAGATATCCAGATAGTAGGATAGTTTCTTTTTATGTTATAGTTTAGGATAGTTTAGTTTAGTTCTTCTTCTTTCTCTTTGTATTTTTCATTTCTTTTAGATCTTATAATAGGAGAGAGAGTGATACATGGTTGGAAAGTAAGAATGCTTGTAATAAAAGGTGACAAGCTATGAAAGATTATCTCTTTACCTCTCTTTGTTTTCTCTCTAACTCTTTTTACATGTTTAGCTAATTTTCTCTCATGAAAACTAATTACTAACCACTAACTTGCTAACTTCTTACTTGATAATCTACGTGAATCTAATGGTCTCTACTCGGTCTTGCTCTTGCAAGAGCCATTGATGGCTCATGATGATAGATTCTAACACTCTAACATCCTAACTCTCTAACAAGCTAACATTACTTTACTCCATGCTTATTCTTATTTATTGTTGATGATTTAAGTATAGCTTGCACTTGTTTGTTAAGTTTGGATGTGATGAGTTATCTTATGGGGTCATACTTTGAATGCTTTTGACCAAGGACCAGTGATAGTCAAAGATACATGTGAGGCAACTATCACTAAAAAGTTAGTATAGTTAGTGAAGCCATTAGTAGTTAGTAGCCATGGATTTTCTTTCTTTTTTATTTTATTTTATCAATATATCAAAAACCACAATTACATTCTTTTCTATGTTTCTCACTTCTTCGTGCTTCACCGTTCTCTTCTCTTTTCATTCTTTGTTTTCTTTTCTTTTCATTCTTTAAAATATTGAAGAACTTTTAATACACACATGAACCTTCCGGTAAAGCTTCTATCGCTTTCCGTCCCTATGAATTTGACCCGTTTAACCTCTATGCTATAACGAAAGTATCGAGGAAGCCAAAGCATACACACTTTAAATCTTGATTTCAAAACATACACTTTTCGTGCGCGATTTTCTCCCGATCAGTGGGTCGTGATCCACAAGGAAGGAATACGATAGAAGCGTTTAGATAAGTTCTTTCTAATTTACTAAAATCGATTAAAGATTTCTTCTTTGTTTCTTAAAAAGAAAAGAAAAGTATTAGTAGTAGAAGAGGAGAATAAGAAGAAGGTGATGTTGTTGGTGTTTGAAAATGTATCTAAACTAAGATAAAAAGAAGGAAGAACAAAGAAAGAAGAAATGTTGATTTTAAAAGTGATTCTAAACTAAGAAATAAAAAGAAAGAAAAACAAAGAATTCTTACATTATTTGGCCGATAACTTACCTTTGATCGTTGGGGAAGGCTTACTTTACTTCAAAGGTGATCAATGCATAACCTATAAGACTAAATTCAGTATCCATCCATATTACATCATCAAGACGAACAAGCATGAAATGATACAGATACTTAAGAGGAGGAATCCATCATCATGACCTATCGGTAGCAGCCGCAAAGGCAAGGTAATTCTGATATTATAAGTCTTATTTGGATTGCAATCGGCACCAAAAGAGGAAAAGTAAAAAAGAAGAAGAATTTAAAATGTGAACTCTTGATTAAATTGAAAAATGAATAAAGAAAGGATAAATAATCACAATGATGTCACTCTCAACATAACTATCTTTTTTTAACATGAATCTCAGACTAACCCTAGTTTACAAATAAACTAAAAAGTTACATTAAAAAGAGAAACAAAAACCTAAGTTAAACTAAAGAAAAGAAAATATTTCTAAACTTTCTGCTGAAATGGTGCCCTTTGCCTTTTGCATATGGTGGTATTTATTGGAGAAATAGAGAGGGAAGAGCGCGCTTGAGGATGAGACCAAATCGCTCTCCCAACAGAAAAGATCTTCTGATAAGGTTGAAAATATGGACAAAATTGCTTGTCTAACAGAAAAAATCTTCTAATAAGGCTGAAGATAAATATTTGTCCCTTAATTTTCAGTAGGATTATGTCTTATATCTCTAAATCTTCTAAATTTACATCCCAATCCCTTAGATATCTCTTTGTATATTAATAGGGTTAGCTTTGGACTTCTAGATTTGCCTCTATCCTTGTTTATCCTCGTTGATTCTCCAAGCTAACCAAATAGATCCATATAAATCCGATTTAACTAGTATTTATTTAGTATTATCTTTTATTTCTTCATTAATAATCACCCTGTACAATTTAGACATTAAGACAAATTAATTGCAGAGTTTATTACAAGATAAATGTAGGAATGTAATAATAGATAATGCAATATGCGTGTACAATCACACCCCCATACTTATCTATTGCTCGTCATCAAGCAAAATAAGAAAACTAAACCTAAGACTTTATTAGATCACTTTTGCAGGTCATACGACTGCACTGAGTCTTTAAACCTTTAGGTTACCCCTAAATGAGGAGTTGTAGTCTCCTGAGGGTTTTCAGTGAATTACATCTACAAAATTGATAAAAGAAATAAAAACAAAGTGTTTGTATTTTTGAAAATGAATTTTGAAAGAGAGATAATATCTGAAGAATTTTTGCAAAAATTCAAGTAATTTATAAGTTATAGGAATAACAAATTATTCATTCATAAACTTAGTCTCTATTAATAAACTTGTTATTAATCAAGGTAAGAATTAAAACTATATTTCTCACATAATCTATTATTTTACCTTAAGTCATATGCACCTTATGACCGTGAAGTTTTTACTAAGGGTTCTTCAACTCTAACTCTTATGTCTTTTTTTGTTACATATTTTGGTGATAATATTTCTTCGTTCTATTAGGCTTTCTATTTCGCCCGTTAATGAGCCTTCAGTCTGTAACTCCCAAACCAGCTGGTTTTAGGGCACCAGATGAGAAAACACCCTAAAGGCTTAAGGATTCGAGCAAATAAGGTTACAAAACTAAAGATTTTATTAATTATATGAACTATTTTCAGGAGTAAATACTTATGCTTTATTAGACACAAATACCTAGCTTAATCAAAGAATTTTTAATATGTTTATATTTTTTTCTTTTTTTTATAAGGCATAAGAATTTTTATTTTTGAACTCTAAGTGTGTAAGTGTATAAAGTATGATATTTCATCAAGATAAAAATCAAGACTAAATTACTTTTCTAATTTTTCTTCCTAATTCTAGAAATTAAACTAATAATCTTATTTTGATAAAGTATAAGAAATCCTAATTATGATTCTCCTATTCCTTAAAATTAACTTAATTTCTTACATAAAATTAAGTCAAAATATTGTTTTCCTTTTCAAAACATTTTTAAAAGCAAGAATTTTTTTATATAAATAAAAGAAAACCTATGTTATATTAGAACCTTCCCTCACACTTAGCTCATGCATTGTCCTCAATGTATGAATGAATGCATAAATGTATGAAAAAAAAAGAAGGGGAAGAAAAAAATATTACCTCAAGGTGGTGATTTCGGTGGTGGTTAGATTGGACCAAGTATTATTGCTCAATCTAAATAATGTGGATTTTTAAAGAACTCATCTTTGATGACCTCTTTTTTATTTACAGCTTTATCATCCTCAGACTGAATAAGATCACGCGAGACCCTAATATTATAATCATCCCAATTATATGACCAATCTTGAAATATCATCTCAGAGTCATTATGGTCTATACCTTGGTCCAATAAATAATGTGACTTGGTGGATTGAATTGGGTTAAAGAGTGAAATATTGAGGAATCAATATCGACTTGGAAATATGACTTAAATAAATTTTAGGCTCAAGAGTCAGTTTTGTTTCAAGAGTTGGTTCCAAATCAAAGAATTAAAATTCACATTATTTTCTCACCAATGGAAAGTGGCTATCAAAAATCAGTGGGTCAATTTCAAGTCTATGGGTACATGAATCAGTGTTGGCTCAGGAAATGGGTCAAAATAGAGTAAGGACACCGAAGTCAACATAAATTCGAAAAAATTGATTGCATTTAAGAGGAAGTTTTCACGGCAAAGCAGAGAGCTTTTGTGCTCTACTTTCAAGAGCATAGTCCCAGAGCTTCTTATATGTATTCTATGGCAATAATTTTTCTAATATTAGCCCCCGCACACAAAAATAAAGAAGAAAACAGTTAACCAATTAAGTAAATTAAAAAAAAACTTACCATCCCTCCCCGGCACGACACAGAATTTAATTAAGTCGAACCTGTGCACAGAAAAGAGAAGTTTAGATTGAAGATTAAGATAATACAGAGTTGTTCAATCCTACCGCTATAGCAAGTAGCTATGCGGGTCGAGAATCCACAAGAATGACTGCGATAGAAGCGTTTAGGTAAGTTCTTTCTAAGTTACTAAGATCGGTTAAAAATTTCTTCTTTGTTTCTTAAAAATGAAAGAAAAGTGTTAGTAGTAGAAGAGGAGAAGAAGAAGAAGGTGATGTTGTTGGTGTTTGGAAGTGTATCTAAACTAAATTAAAAAGAAGAAAGAATATAGAAAAAAAGTGTTGGTTTTAAAAGTGATTCTAAACTAAGACATAAAATGAAGAAAACTAAGAATTCTTACCTCTTTTAGCCGTTTACTTACCTTGGATCATTGGCGAAGGCTTATCTTGCTTCATAGGCGATCAGCGCATAACTCATAAGATTAAACTCAGTCCCCATCCATATTACATCATCAAGACGAATAAGCATGAAATGATACGAACACTTAAGAGGAAGAATCCATGATCATGACCTATCGATTGCACTCACAAAGACACGACATTTTTGATACTATAACTCTCATCTAGATTGCAATCGGTACCAAAAGAGAAAAAGTAAGAAAAATAAGAAGAATATAAAACGTAAACTCTTGATTAAAAAGAAAAATAATGAAAGAAAGGACAGAGAATTACAATGGTGTCACTCTCAACATAACTCTCTCATTTTAACATGAATCTCAGTCTAACCCTAGTTTACTAATAAACTGAAAAATTACATTAAAAGAGAAATAAAAATAAGTTAAACTAAAACAAGAAATTATTTCTAAACCTTTTGCTGAAGTGGTGCTCTTTGCCTTCTGCATATAAGTGGTATTTGTAAGAGAAATGGGAAAGGGAAAGCGCATTTGAGGATGAGACCAAATCACTGGCCCAATAGAAAAGATCTTCTGATAAGGCTGGAGATAAGGTTGGAGATATGGACTGTAATACCCCTCTCCCGGTATACGTACATAGTTACGTAATCAGTCTTTCGACCGTATTTTCCGATTTACCTTCCGTATTTGACCAATTTCAATTCCAAATATCATTTTCCAATATTTTAGATTTTATGTGATTTTCTGGAAATTTCTGGAATTAAAATGAATTTATTCAAAACCGGTGTCGGCCAATACCGCTGGCCGATTTCTGAATTTTTATCTTCCAAACTGTTAGGAATTTTTAGAAAGTCCTTTAGACTTTATTGCTTAGAATCATATTTCCTACTTATACTCTTTTTCTGAGAATTTTATAAATTTATGAAAATCCTTTCGGAGACGGTAAATTACTGATTCCAAGATTTTTAACTAAAAATCTATACAGTATTTCTTCAAACGAATTTCACCATTGGTCTTCAAATATTTTTCTTGATTTTTGGTAAAATTTTCAGACCAATCCGAGATACTTGAATTTCGGACATTTTTCCAAAATTTGCAAAATTCCTTTTCCACTTCATTTCCACCTCATTTCCCACTCACACACTTCACCTAACCCCACTAACTCTCTCTCCTTCTCATGGCCGGCCAAGTGGCAAGGGAGGGGACACCTCACCCCTTCTTTTTGCAAGAAAACCCTTCCCTTTCACTTTAATTCCTCTCCCTTTACAAAAATCACAAACCTATATATGCATTGTCATTTGCAAATTGCCCTTTTTCTCATTTCTTCACCAAGAGAAGAAATCTTCTTCAAAATTCCCTTCTCCTTCCTCAACAAACCCTAGCTCCAAAATCACCCAAATCCCTTCACTTCCACCTCAAGATCTCAAGGGTTTTCATCTAGGGCTTCATCAAGGGAGCTCAGATTCAACCATCACTTCCCAAGACAACACCAAGGGGGAGTTCTTCAACCCTAGCTTCATCAACAACTTGTGGATTGAAGCCAACACCTCCATCCTTGGATCAAGCTTTAGATTTGACCCCTCCAGGTGAGTATCTTACTCACCAAGACCTAGCTAATATTCCATAGGCTTAGGGTAGGGATCCTTGTACAATTATAACATAAAAATCCTATTTTTAGGACATTAACACCCAATTCCAACATACCCATGTGGACATATTAATCACCATGGCTATTCTCTGTTCTAGTGTACTTGTGATGATAGATCAGGTCCCCTAATAACATAAAAATCCTACCTTTAATCTGTTAGAATCAACCCACACGAATTCTGATTTTCTGCCTTAACAGCAGCTTATTCCAGAGGATCGGTCGACCGGCAGTCGACCGATCACTCTGCCGATGTGCACAGAGTGCACAGCTTTGAGCTGGCGGTCGACCGGCAGTCGACCGACCACTCGACCGGCTTAAGGAATTTGTTGTGGACCAGTCGACCGGCAGTCGACCGGCCAAACCTGGAGCTCACGCACCTTGTACGGTCGACCGGCAGTCGACCGGCACTCGACCGCCTTTGTAAATCCCAGTCGACCGGCAGTCGACCGGAGGTCGACCGCCAGGTCAAATCCTGGGACAGAATTCAGACTCCTTTCCTTTCTAATTTTTGATATTTCCCTGATATATGTATGCTGTTTTAGCCTTGTTTATGCTTCATACCTGTACTGCATGACTTGTTACCTGATGGATCTTGCTTTATTATGCTTCATGACTCATGTTATATATTACTATTCCATATCATGTTAAATATGAAATATCACCCCCCTTCATGCTATCACTCAAACACCAAGCATGATATACCCGACCTTTATATAAAATATACCAACTTACATGGGGACAGGGGGAAATATGCGGAATATCGATATGTGTTCGTGTTTACAGTGGTATTAGGTTGTGCACTATATTTTCCGGTCTTACCTGCGGTACTCCAGGGGACCGAGGGGAGTGCTTCCTCCCTTTCCTGTTTACTGTCATGACAAGGGCATACATAAGACCCTCCTGTTAGCCTAGCGGCAGGTTCCGTCTTCAAGCAACGGAACAATACTGGGCCGTGGTCCCGGGCATGCACGGGACCCACTGCAAACATAGTTCGTCGATACAACCGCTGTTTCCAATAACAACCTTGTTTCACTAGGATATGGATCTATGTGCTCTGGGACGCTGGGTCACATAGCTAGATATCACAGTAAGACAAGTAATAATAATAAGACATTAATTGTAGATTTATTGCATATGACTTTATCTTTCTTAGTTTACATCTCTTGTCATGCATTGCTACTTAGTACTATCTCATTATCTCTATTCATGATCCTTGCCACTTGGCTATCTTTTATTTGTTATATTATGTCTTGACCCTTTGGATTTGCATATTCAGATTCTGAGGCTTGGAGCGAAGTGGAGCCTTCCACAGAGGACTTGGCTTACCTAGGAGAGCAGGCTGACCAGCTCTAGATCTATCCTGCCCGACACTTCTTTTGGTTCACGGATCTCCATCCTTACGTGAGCGCTTTTGTATTTTTGATTGTATATCGTTCTTTTGGACTTGGGTTATGATAAAGGACACTTGTAAAGTGATTTTGCTTATCATAACTTGTGCAACCTTGTATTTATATTTTGTAAGTTGGCATATGATTATACCACGCTGTGTGTGTTGTACTCTGATACTTGTTGTACTTATGCTTAGCGTATATATGCGGGGGCACCATCTGGCCTACGTATATGCGTTGCAGTGACGTCCCCGTATCTTTGGGATCGGGGCGTTACAGGTTGGTATCAGAGCCTAGGCTCTCAAACCTAAAAGTACAACCAAGTGGCAAATTCTAGTGATTTGCTAATGCCAACTACAATGTACAAAGTTATAAAGTCCTTCTTGATTCCTTCGTTGATCAATTCCTTCGTATCCTAAACTCCTTTCCCTTGTTTCCAATTCCAGATCTTATCCCTTTCGGTATGGAGAGACGTTCGGGTCGCAACAATGTCGGGCAAGTACCGAATGGACCCGTAGGAGGAGAGGGTGCTGATGTCCTGAGGATCATTCAGACTATGCTGGGAAACCAGCAACAGCAAATGGAGAATCAGCAGCAGCAGACTGAGCTCCTCAGGCAGGAGTTGGCAGCTCCGAAGGAGCAAAGGTCTGGGAACGTGTCAGACTTTCGGCGGCTGCAACCGGCCGTATTCACGGGAGTCGAGAGACCATTGGAGGCTGAACAGTGGTTGACAGACACCACCGATCTGCTGAACGCCGCCAGGGTGCCTAAGGAGAACCAAGTGGAGGTTGCAAAGATCCAGCTGAAGGACATAGCCAGGACTTGGTGGCTTGCAGAGGAGGCTCGCTTGAAGGAACCTATCTCTTGGGATACGTTCTCCAAGAGCTTTATAGCAGGTTCTTTCCCGCCACTGCTCAGAGGGACATGGAGGAGCAGTTCATCAGGCTTCAACAGGGGGATAGATCCGTGGATGAGTATGCTGCAGAATTCCTCAGGCTGAGTCGCTTTGCCCCTTACATGGTGTCAGATGAAGAGAAGAGGGCAAGCAGGTTTCAGCAGGGTTTACAGATGGAGATCCAGATGTTTCTGATGCCCCAGCAGCTGAAGACCTATGCTGAGGTTCTCACCATCGCTCGAGAGGTGGAGCGTGGGTTTCAGAAGAAGCAAGAGAACCAGGCCATGAAGAGGCCGTTTGTGCCGGTGGGCAGAGGAGGACCATCCAGAGCAGCGAAGGTCCAGGCCAGGCAACCATTCAGGGCAGTTCCTTACCAGGTGGCTCGACCAGGTCTTATCTGCAATTTCTGCCAGAAACCAGGACACTCTCAGCAGGATTGCCGGAGGGCAAACGGATGGTGTTTGGTGTGTGGAGCACGAGACCATGCCGTGGAGACCTGTCCGCACAGGAGAGTGGGGTTTGCTAATCAAACCTTGCCGGCACCTCAAGGGCAGAATGTACAGAGAGTACTACCAGGGCCAGTTGGGCAGAGGCACCAGGGACCAGTGATGAGGAGAGCTCTTCCCCTTCCTCCACCGCGTGTTGTTCGCCCAGTGCAGAGAGGAGCCAGGACGGCAGCAGGACGTGGTAGAGGTCAGGCCTACAACCTGTCAGCGGAGGAGGCTGAGGCTTCAGAGGAGGTGATTACAGGTAACATCAGAGTTCATTCTATACCCGTTCTCGCTCTCTTCGATTCAGGTGCATCCCACTGTTATATCTCCGACCATTTTGTGGCTGTTCATTCCATACCTGTTAAGGCTTTAGACCACAAGTGGGAGATAAGTACCGGGAATGGGGTAGTTGTATCTTCTAGAGTTTGTGCTGACTGTCCAGTGGAACTTTGTGGGAAGATCTTGGCCATAGATATGCTCGTACTAGACACCAAAGGGTACGACGTAATCTTAGGCATGACTTGGCTCAGTCAGTACTATGCAGTGATTGACTGTAGAGGAAGGAAGATCAATTTCAGAATCCCGCGTCAGCCGGAGTTCCAGTTTAGCGGAGAAGTGAAGCCTGCTAAGAGGAAGATTCAGATGACCACTTCGGAGGTTCTGAAGGGAGTGCCAGTGTGGGATGAATTTCCAGAAGTCTTTGCTGAGATTTCAGGACTTCCACCAGAGAGGATGGTGGAGTTCTCCATTGATACAGTTCCAGGGACAGCTCCTATATCTAAGGCTCCGTACAGGATGGCACCGACGGAGTTGGAGATCCTGAAGAAGCAACTGCAGGAGTATTCGGACAAGGGATTGATTCGGCCGAGCACTTCACCATGGGGAGCTCCAGTACTCTTGGCGAGTAAGAAGGATGGTGGTAAGAGGCTTTGTATTGATTATAGGGAGTTGAACAAGGTCACCATCAAGAACAAGTATCCCTTGCCCCGGATTGATGATTTATTTGATCAGCTCCATGGAGCCCGTGTATTTTCTAAGTTAGATTTGCAGTCGGGTTACCATCAGCTGAGGGTGAAGAAGGAGGATGTTCCGAAGACTGCATTCAGGACCCGATATGGCCACTATGAATTTCTAGTTATGCCTTTCGGAGTCACCAATGCCCCTGCAGTCTTCATGGACTTGATGAACCGAGTGTTCTCCCCTTACCTGGATCAGTTTGTAGTTGTATTCATAGATGACATCCTGATCTATTCAAGGAATGAGAAGGAGCATGCAGAGCACTTGAGGATTGTGTTGCAGACCCTTCAGCAAGAGCAGCTTCATGCCAAGAGGAGCAAGTGTGAATTCTGGTTGGACAGCATAGCTTTCCTTGGACACATAGTTTCAGCAGAAGGAATTTCAGTTGATCCTAGTAAAGTCCAGGCAGTGCAGAATTGGCCAGTTCCGAAGTCGGTGACTGAGATAAAGAGCTTTCTTGGACTAGCCGGATATTACAGGCGCTTTGTCCAGGATTTCTCTAGACTTGCAGCTCCGTTGACCAGGCTCACTAGAAAAGGGGAGAGATACATATGGACAGAAGATTGTGATGCAGCATTTGAGCAGTTGAAGCAGAGGCTTATCACAGCTCCAATTTTGAGGACTCCTTCAGGAAGAGGAGGGATGGTCATTTTCTGTGATGCATCAGGTAAAGGCCTGGGGTGCGTGCTTATGCAACATGATCATGTTATAGCATATGCATCTAGGCAGTTGAAGCCTCATGAGAGGAATTACCCAACTCATGACTTGGAGTTGGCAGCTGTGATATTTGCTTTGAAGATCTGGAGACACTACCTTCTGGGAGACAAGGTGTTGATATACACAGACCACAAGAGCCTCAAGTATATTTTCTCACAGAAGGAGTTAAATATGAGGCAGAGGAGGTGGTTGGAGCTTATGGCGGACTACGATATTGACTTGCAGTATCATCCAGGCAAAGTCAATACCGTACCGGATGCACTGAGCAGGATGCCAGAGAACAGAGTGCTAGTCCACCTCACGCAGCAGAGGGAGTTGATTCAGGAATTCATCAGATTGGATTTGATGTTAGTGCGAGGAGGTGATAAGGCCAGGCAGTTCATGGCTTTACAGATCCAGTCATCATTGATAGAGGAGATCAAGGGAGCTCAGAAGGAGGACCCCAGATTGCAGACATTCAGAGCTCAGGTGGAGGCTGGATTGAGGTCGGATATCTGCATTCACCCAGATGGTGCATTATATTTTGGAGATAGACTTTGTGTTCCCCGAGGAGAAGTCAGACAGAAGATTTTGGAGGAAGCACACAGTTCAGCTTATTCTATACACCCTGGGGGAAACAAGATGTACCAGGACCTGAAGAAACACTTTTGGTGGAATGCTATGAAGAGGGAGATAGCCCAGTTTGTTGCCAAGTGCTTGGTTTGTCAGCAGATTAAGATCGAGCATCAGAGATCAGCTGGACTTCTTCAACCTTTGCCGATACCCGAGTGGAAATGGGAGCACATCACCATGGACTTCGTGACGGCATTGCCTCGGAGTCCCAGGGGTAATAATGCGGTGTGGGTGATAGTTGATCGCCTCACCAAGTCAGCTCACTTCATACCATTCAGGGTAGGCCAGTCGACAGAGGTTCTGGCAGATAAGTATATGAAGGAGGTGGTTCGTCTGCATGGAGTTCCAGTTAGTATTGTGTCAGATAGAGACACCAGATTCAGATCTCATTTCTGGGAGAGTCTCCAAGAAAGTCTGGGAACTCGTCTGAAATTCAGTACTTCTTATCATCCTCAGACAGACGGACAATCTGAGAGGACTATCCAGATCCTCGAAGATATGTTGAGGGCTTGCATGATTGACTTTGGGGGATCTTGGGAAGACCATCTTCACTTGGCTGAGTTTTCATATAACAACAGCTACCAGGCAAGTATTAAGATGGCACCCTTTGAGGCATTGTATGGTAGGAAGTGCCGATCACCGATTTGTTGGGATGAAGTCGGTGAGAGGAGTCTTTTGGGACCAGAGATTCTGATGCAGACTACAGAGAAAGTCAGGATTATCAGAAATCATCTCAGGGCTGCTCAGAGTAGGCAGAAGAGTTGGGCAGACACTCGGAGAAGGCCATTGGAGTTCCAAGTTGGAGATCATGTATTCTTGAGGATATCACCTACCAAGGGAGTGATCCGGTTCGGTGCTCGTGGGAAACTAAGTCCAAGGTATATTGGCCCATTCGAGATCCTGGATCGTGTGGGAGATGTGTCCTATAGATTGGCATTACCGCCATCTTTGGACGGGGTGCATAATGTCTTCCACGTGTCTCAGTTGAGGAAGTATGTCAGGGATGACAGCCATATTCTGGATCATTCCGAGCTGGAGCTACAACCGGATTTATCATACCAAGAGCAGCCGTTGGGCATTCTGGATAGGAGTGTCAAGACACTGAAGAATAGAGCTATTCCATTGGTATTGGTGTCATGGAACAGGCATGCGCCAGGAGAGGCCACTTGGGAGCGTGAGGACGTTATCCGGGAGCGTTATCCTCAACTTTTCACATCTTGATTTGGTAAGACTCTTTTCTTCTACTCTTCCTTGCCGTTATCTTTCCTTATATCCATATCTATCCGTTGCTTTTCCTGTTATCTTTCACCTTATGAAATTTCGAGGACGAAATTTTTGTAAGGTGGGTAGATTGTAATACCCCTCTCCCGGTATACGTACATAGTTACGTAATCAGTCTTTCGACCGTATTTTCCGATTTACCTTCCGTATTTGACCAATTTCAATTCCAAATATCATTTTCCAATATTTTAGATTTTATGTGATTTTCTGGAAATTTCTGGAATTAAAATGAATTTATTCAAAACCGGTGTCGGCCAGTACCGCTGGCCGATTTCCGAATTTTTATCTTCCAAACTGTTAGGAATTTTTAGAAAGTCCTTTAGACTTTATTGCTTAGAATCATATTTCCTACTTATACTCTTTTTCTGAGAATTTTATAAATTTATGAAAATCCTTTCGGAGTCGGTAAATTACTGATTCCAAGATTTTTAACTAAAAATCTATACAGTATTTCTTCAAACGAATTTCACCATTGGTCTTCAAATATTTTTCTTGATTTTTGGTAAAATTTTCAGACCAATCCGAGATACTTGAATTTCGGACATTTTTCCAAAATTTGCAAAATTCCTTTTCCACTTCATTTCCACCTCATTTCCCACTCACACACTTCACCTAACCCCACTAACTCTCTCTCCTTCTCATGGCCGGCCAAGTGGCAAGGGAGGGGACACCTCACCCCTTCTTTTTGCAAGAAAACCCTTCCCTTTCACTTTAATTCCTCTCCCTTTACAAAAATCACAAACCTATATATGCATTGTCATTTGCAAATTGCCCTTTTTCTCATTTCTTCACCAAGAGAAGAAATCTTCTTCAAAATTCCCTTCTCCTTCCTCAACAAACCCTAGCTCCAAAATCACCCAAATCCCTTCACTTCCACCTCAAGATCTCAAGGGTTTTCATCTAGGGCTTCATCAAGGGAGCTCAGATTCAACCATCACTTCCCAAGACAACACCAAGGGGGAGTTCTTCAACCCTAGCTTCATCAACAACTTGTGGATTGAAGCCAACACCTCCATCCTTGGATCAAGCTTTAGATTTGACCCCTCCAGGTGAGTATCTTACTCACCAAGACCTAGCTAATATTCCATAGGCTTAGGGTAGGGATCCTTGTACAATTATAACATAAAAATCCTATTTTTAGGACATTAACACCCAATTCCAACATACCCATGTGGACATATTAATCACCATGGCTATTCTCTGTTCTAGTGTACTTGTGATGATAGATCAGGTCCCCTAATAACATAAAAATCCTACCTTTAATCTGTTAGAATCAACCCACACGAATTCTGATTTTCTGCCTTAACAGCAGCTTATTCCAGAGGATCGGTCGACCGGCAGTCGACCGATCACTCTGCCGATGTGCACAGAGTGCACAGCTTTGAGCTGGCGGTCGACCGGCAGTCGACCGACCACTCGACCGGCTTAAGGAATTTGTTGTGGACCAGTCGACCGGCAGTCGACCGGCCAAACCTGGAGCTCACGCACCTTGTACGGTCGACCGGCAGTCGACCGGCACTCGACCGCCTTTGTAAATCCCAGTCGACCGGCAGTCGACCGGAGGTCGACCGCCAGGTCAAATCCTGGGACAGAATTCAGACTCCTTTCCTTTCTAATTTTTGATATTTCCCTGATATATGTATGCTGTTTTAGCCTTGTTTATGCTTCATACCTGTACTGCATGACTTGTTACCTGATGGATCTTGCTTTATTATGCTTCATGACTCATGTTATATATTACTATTCCATATCATGTTAAATATGAAATATCACCCCCCTTCATGCTATCACTCAAACACCAAGCATGATATACCCGACCTTTATATAAAATATACCAACTTACATGGGGACAGGGGGAAATATGCGGAATATCGATATGTGTTCGTGTTTACAGTGGTATTAGGTTGTGCACTATATTTTCCGGTCTTACCTGCGGTACTCCAGGGGACCGAGGGGAGTGCTTCCTCCCTTTCCTGTTTACTGTCATGACAAGGGCATACATAAGACCCTCCTGTTAGCCTAGCGGCAGGTTCCGTCTTCAAGCAACGGAACAATACTGGGCCGTGGTCCCGGGCATGCACGGGACCCACTGCAAACATAGTTCGTCGATACAACTGCTGTTTCCAATAACAACCTTGTTTCACTAGGATATGGATCTATGTGCTCTGGGACGCTGGGTCACATAGCTAGATATCACAGTAAGACAAGTAATAATAATAAGACATTAATTGTAGATTTATTGCATATGACTTTATCTTTCTTAGTTTACATCTCTTGTCATGCATTGCTACTTAGTACTATCTCATTATCTCTATTCATGATCCTTGCCACTTGGCTATCTTTTATTTGTTATATTATGTCTTGACCCTTTGGATTTGCATATTCAGATTCTGAGGCTTGGAGCGAAGTGGAGCCTTCCACAGAGGACTTGGCTTACCTAGGAGAGCAGGCTGACCAGCTCTAGATCTATCCTGCCCGACACTTCTTTTGGTTCACGGATCTCCATCCTTACGTGAGCGCTTTTGTATTTTTGATTGTATATCGTTCTTTTGGACTTGGGTTATGATAAAGGACACTTGTAAAGTGATTTTGCTTATCATAACTTGTGCAACCTTGTATTTATATTTTGTAAGTTGGCATATGATTATACCACGCTGTGTGTGTTGTACTCTGATACTTGTTGTACTTATGCTTAGCGTATATACGCGGGGGCACCATCTGGCCTACGTATATGCGTTGCAGTGACGTCCCCGTATCTTTGGGATCGGGGCGTTACATGGACAAAAGCGCTTGCCCAATAGAAAAGATATTCTGATAAGGTTGGAAATAAGGTTGGAGATAAATATTTATTTATCTCTTGATTGTATCTTATCGCTCTAAATCTTCTAAATATACATCCCAATTCTTTAGATATCGCTTTGTATATTGATAGAGTTACCTTTGGACTTCTGGATTTACCTTTATCCTCGTTGATCCTCATTGATTCTCCAAGCTAACTAAATAGATCCATATAAATCTGATTTAACTATTATTTATTTGGTATTATTTTTCCTTCCTCCATTAATAATCACCCTGCACAATTTAGACATATAGACAAATTAATTACAGAGTTTATTACAAGATAAATGTAGGAATGAAATAATAAATAATATAATATATGTGTATAATTAGTACAAGTCTGACATTCGTCAATTTAAGCATCGAGCTATTTGAGAAAAGCTAACTATCACATCGTCTTTCCCGACAGTGTCACAAGATTCATCATCTCTCAGATACACCTTTTCAAGTTAACTTTTCGCATAATTTTGAAAGATGTCATATCAGAAAATGACGTGAAAGTAGGCACCGAAATCAAGTATCCATGATTCATTGGAACCAGCCAACGAGAGAATCAAAGCATCAGATCCGTCACTCTCTGTAACATATGCAAAATCCTTCTTTTTGCTTTTGCCTTCTACATCCTTCTTCTGCTCGCAGTCCATCTGAGATGCCTCTTTTCACCACACCGCCCACATCCGACACCCCTTGACTTGGAAATACCTCTTTCTGTTTTGAATCAGGATTTGCAATTTTTCTTATCTCTATTCATTAGTCATCCTCTTCGATCAACATTCAGGGCACTCTCTGATGTCTCAGCTGACCCCGATGTCTTCTTGCGTGCCTCTTCATTGAGAAGAACACCCTCCCATCATTAAACTTCAAGGTTCATGTCTCATAAGAATTGCTCACCGCTATCACGGGACCATCCCAGGACTCTGGTAGACTGGATAATAGAACCAACGCCTTGATTTCATCATCAAAATTGATCTCAACAGATTCTAACTTGCTCGTTAGCGTGTTGAATTCATTGAGATACTCAGTGACGCTTTCATTGTCTGCCATCTTCAGGTTGAACAAGTTTTTCATCAAGAAAATCATGTTTGAAGCTGAGAGTTTCTTGTACATCTTTGAGAGGGCCGCCATCAAGTCTTTGGTTATCTTCTCCCTGGAGACGTTAAATGCAACCGTCGATACCAGGGAAAATCGTATCCCTCCTAGGGCATCTCATTCTAGAATATCCTACTCGCTGTCGAACATCTCCGTTGACATTTGGTCCTTTCCACCGAGAGGAAGATAGACATTTTTTTGGTACAGGTATCTTCGGTCTGTATCTTTCAGAACCCAAAATTCGCACCATTGAATTTTTTTAACTCTGATATTTCCTTCATCTGCCATTACGAACCTCGCTCTGATACCAGTTGTTGGGATTATGAAAAGAGAAGGAATCACAAATCAATCAAAGTAATTAAGAAGGGAAATAATAAAGAAAGAGTTAAAGTCAGAAATTTCTTAGTCTCTTCTCAATGCAACAGTGTAGTAAGGGCTAGACGGGTCGATCAACAGGGAAGAATGCGATAGAAGCTTTTCGGAACGATTTCTCTAACAGTTAGCTTTAAAAAAAAGAGATATTGATTGTAAGAAAGAGATTTAATTAAGCAAATGAAATTATAATTCACTAATCATCTACCACAATGAAAGTATTAATCTAAAAAAGGTGAACATCATATTGAATCCATGAAGAATAATCTATCCTAGAATTTTGATTGAGAATCAAGCAAGATAAGTAAAAATATTAAAAACCCTAATTAGTGTGCACTAATTAAAATTAAACTTTAGTTCATCCTAATTTCTAAGCATATCATAAGAAAAGTCTTTTTTAAACTTAACATGATGCTATCAAAGTATTTAAATATGAACTATGAATAATCATTAAGAAGTGCAAATCTAAATTAGTTTAACATAATTATTTATTCATCTTCAAGAACACTAATTTAATCCTAGGGTTTCTAGCAAGCATAGATTTCAATCAATTCATCTTTTAAACTAAACTTAGGTTGATCGAGAGATTAGCAAACTATAAGTTTGATTAGTTGTTCATGTTTTTATTTTCAATTTTTATTATGAATGAGAAAAGTTGCATCAAAATTAAAAGAAGAAAACAAATAAGCTAAAGCAAAAAAACTAAACTAAATTGAAAAATAAGAAGAGTAAAAAAAATAAAAAATCTTATTTTATTAGATGTCACCTACCAATTACAAAGCTCTTCTGCTTCTTCAACAATCTTTTTCTCCAAATAAAAAAAATGAAATAATACAAGAAAATTCAGAAAGAAAAGAGGATCTAAAAAAAACTCTAAGCTTGAGCTCTAAGATCTGCCTTTCTCTGTTGCTCTACAGGAGTTTTTATAGGAGATTTGAAATGTAGAATCCTAGTACAGCTCTACCACAAAAATGCGGTGCCAACCCTTAACATATGGACGCGAAAACACGGCTTTTGCCGAGTTTCCGTGGCAAAAGCATGGCCAATGGCCACGCGCTTTCTCGCTTGGCCTCCTCTGGTTCGTCCAACTGGAAATTTATCCTCAGATCTTGATTTTACGCTCCAAATTTTGAAATGCAACGATCTCTTTAAATGACTTGGAGACCAAGCTATCTCCAAATCTAAATTAAATTCATATTTTCTCCCCTTTATCTTTATCTTGTAATGCAAGCAACCATGTTCAAATAGAAGTCTACCTCTGTCTTTAATTAGGATTAGGATCCTTCTTATTCTGTCCTTCTCCTCCTTTAAATAAATCCAAATTTAAATGGGATAGAAAAGATGTTTCCTTAATCTTTCCTAATTACTCTTTATTTTCATATTTCTTGTAGGCTTTTGGCTTCTTTTGGGCTTTTTCTTTGGCTTTCTTGGATCTTGGAGGCCTGCACATTACTAAACAATAAATGAATTAAATAGTAATATTTTAAAAATTAAGTATGAAAATGTGAATGAAAAATATGCATTTTTGATGAACAATCACAACACACACTATCTTTTTGCTCGTCCTCGAGTAAAAGCAAAAAAACTAATCTAACTATCCTAATATGACTTTCATAGATACCACGATTGCACTTAGCATGTGCAATAAGCCGTTAAACTTCTAAGTTACCCCTAGAGGATGAGTGTTGTCTCGTGAGAGTTTTCAGTGGATTATACCCACAAAATCCATAAAAAAAGAGAAACAAAGTGTTAGTATTTTTGAAAAGTATTTTGAAAAGGACAGATAATATTTGAATTATTATTGTAAGATTTCAAGTAATGTATAAGTTATAGAAAAACTGAATTTTTTATTCCTAAACTTGGTCTCTATTCAAAAACTTGTTATCAATCAAGGTAAGGAGTCAAATTAAATTTCTCATCTAGTCTATTATTTTACCCTAAAGCATATGTATCTTTGTGTCCGTGAAATTTTGACTAAGGGTTCTTTAACTCTAACCCTTTGCCTTATTTTATTTGTTTATTTATATTTTTTTATATCTTTGGTGTTATTATTCCTTAATTTTATTAGGCTTTCTAATCTGCACATGTAACGAGCTTTTAATCGGTGACTCCCAAACCAAACGGTCTTAGGGCATCGGATGAGGAAACACCTCAAGGACCTCAAGACTCGTGCAAACAAGGCCACAAAACTAAAGATTTTATTATATGAACCGCTTTTAGGCATGAATGCTTATGCTTTATGAGGCACAAATACCCAGCTTAATCAGAGGATTTTTGATATATTATATATATATATATTCTTTATTTTTTAAAATAAGGCATAAGAATCTTTGTTTTTTGAACCCTAAGTGTGTAAGTGTATAAAGTATGTATATTTCATCAAGATAAAAAATCAAGACTAAATTACTTTTTCAAATTTTCTTCCTAACCCTAGAAATTTAACAAATAGTTTTATTTTGACCAAGTGTAAAAAATCCTAATTATGATTCTCCTATTCCTTAAAAGTAACTTAATTTCTTACAAAAAATATGTCAAAATATTGCTCTCTTTTCAGAAAGGTTTTTATAATATTTTTTTGTTTTTATATAAAAAGAATTTATTTATTTATTTATTTATTTTATTTTTTTAAAGAAAACCTACCAATGTTATGTTAAATAAAAAGAAAACCTATGTTATGTTAGAATCCTCCCCCACACCTATCTCATACATTATCCTCAACGTATGAATGCATGAATGAACTGGCAGAAAGGTAGAGTTACTGATACATTGGGTCAAAAAAAACCCACGGCTGTGTCTGCTTCTGGTACTGATTCTAAAAACAGTTTCAAATGTTGACCATTACCTTGAATTCATTTCCATTCTTAGGGTCGCATATCTCTATGGCTCCATGTGAAAATACTGTCTTAACACTTAACAACGAAAGGCTCTGTCCATCTTGATTTCAACTTTTCTGAAAAAAGGTGAAGTCTAGCATTATAGAGCAAGATTTTTTGTCTTAGGACAAAAGTTTTTCTCATAATGAACTTATCATGAAAAACCTGAACCCTATCTTTCATAATCTTCGCATTTACATATGCCTCATTCCTTAACTCCTCAAGTTCAGAAATTTACAATTTCTGAACCTCATTAGGAATACATCTCCTAATGATTTGGTTAGAACAACATTTAAAAAGATAAGGTTTCTCCCAAATGAAATATCTGACTTGAGACAAGAATCAAATACGTCTTGTTTTGACCAATGGGATGGGGATTGGTTTGTGACTAAGTAGTTAACTATATCAGCGTACCATGTTCCCTAAAAGTAGCTAAGAGTTGTTCAGCGCGGAAGTTATCATTGATTGGCAACTCGTTGGAAGGGGCGTTTGGAACACGAGAGAGATGATCGGGGATGACATTTTTGACACCCTTTTATCTCGATTTTCGAGGTCAAACTCTTGGAGGAGGAAGATCCAATGAATGAGTTGGGCCTTCGTGTCATTTTGAGCATTAGGTATCGAAGTGCTGAATGGTCGGTGAATATCGTGATTTTGGTCCCAAGTAGGTATGGGCAAAATATCTCCAATGCAAACACTGCTGCCAAGAATTTCTTCTCGGTTGTAGTATAGCTCACTTGGGCATCATTAAACGTCCTACTTGAATAGTAGATTACATGCTTCTTGTTATCTATGTATTGTCCTAAGACAATGCCTATTGAAAAATCAGAAATGTCGCACATAATCTCAAATGGTTTGGACCAATCCAGGATAGAAATAATTGGCGCAGAGATAAGTTCCATTTTGAGTTTTTCCCATACGTTAAGACATTTGTCATTGAAGATGAAGGGCACGTATTTAGCTAAAAGGCTTGTTAAGGGTCTAGCAACTTTGGTAAAATTCTTGATGAACATACAGTAGGAACCGGAGTGTCCTAAGAAGGAACGGATGTCTTTCACACATTTGGATGGGAGAAGCTTGGCTATGACCTCTATCTTCACCTTGTCCACTTCAATTCCTTTCCTAGAGATCTTATGACCTAGAACAATCCCGTGTTGAACCATAAAGTGGCACTCTCCCAGTTCAAGGTCAAATTCTTTTTTATGCATCGTTTGAGCATAAGTCTAGATGATAGAGGCATTGGTCGAAAGAGTTTCCATAAATGGAGAAATCATCCATGAAGATCTCTAAGAAACGTTTGACCATGTCAGAGAACAAGCTTAACATGCAACATTGAAATGTCGCGAGGGCGTTGCATAAATCAAAAAGCATTCGACAATAAACAAAAGTCCGAAATGAACAAGTGAACATTATTTTTTCCTGGTCCTCCGAGGTTACGGGGATTTGGTTATACCCGAGTAACCGTCCAAGAAGTAGTAATACCCATGGCCAGCTAATCGTTCAGGCATTTGGTCGATAAATGGAAGAGAAAAATGGTCTTTGCGGGTGGCAGCATTTAACTTACGATAGTTAATGCAAACTCGAATCTTTGTAGGGAGTCTTGGTTGAACTAACTCTTGTTTGTCATTCTCTACCACTGCAAAACTGGATTTCTTAGGTACCACATGGACTGCGCTGACCCATTGGCTATCAGAAATAGGATAAATTATCCCAATATTTAAAAGTTTCATGATTTCAGCTCGTACCGCTTCTTGCATGATAGGATTCAATCTACACTGTGGTTCCCTTTTTAGTTTTGCTTCTTCATTTTGATGGATTCGGTGTTAAACTATTGTTGGACTTAATCTCTTAATGTCGGTCATTGTCTAACCAATGGCTTCCTGATGCTTTCGAAGGATTTTCATAAGGTCTTCCTCTTGTCTGTTAGTTAAGTTGGATGCAACTGTAACTGGTAGAGTCTCTTGTTCACCTAGGTAGGCGTACTTTAGATGCTTGGGCAAGATTTTTAGCTCTATGAAAGGTGATGACCCGATAGGTGGAGGAGTAAGACTTATTAGCTCCTGATCTAATGAACTTGGGCTTGATGCCCACTCAATCGTAGTATTGACCATCTCGTCAAGGTTGAAATCCTCAGATTCCAACTAAGTATCACACCTTTCTTTCAGTTCTATCGCCTCTCTATGGTCACTAGTCACATTTTCAATTAAATTGACCTCAACGGGTTGGTCGTTCATGTCGTAGGGGTGTTTACCTAGATTGAAAACATTGACTTCTTTAGTCATTTCTCCAAAAATCAATCTCATGGATCTGTTTCTACAATTTATGATTGCATTTGTAGTTGCGAGGAACATACGTCCTAAGATGACGGGAGTCTAGGACCTAGGATTAGACACAGGTTGTGTCTCTAAAACATGAAATCTACTGGGTAAATGAATTCTCCTACACGTATAAGGACATCGTTGATCTCTCCCTTTAGAACCTTAATTAATCGATCAGCTAACTGGATCGTAACTTGAGTTGGGCTGAGTTCGCCTAATCCAAGTTGTTGATATACAGAGAAGGGAAGCAAATTAATGCCTGCTCCTAAATCGATGAGCGCTCTACTAATTTCAGCTTGACCTATTGTGCAAGAAATGGTGGGGCAACCAGGGTCTTTGTACTTGACTGGGATCTGGTTGGACAATAACTCACTAATGTTAATGGCTAGAAAAACCTTCTTGGGCACATTTATCTTTCTTTTCTTGGTGCACATGGCTAAGGAATTTGACATAACTAAAGACCTGTTGGATTGCATCAAGAAGTGGTATATTAAGCCTAACTTGATTAAACACCTCGAGCTTTCTCCATATGTGCATTATTATTATTCCTAAGCCTATTCGAAAATGGGGCTATAGGTTGGTGCACTTGTTTTGCTGACTTATCAACTTCGGTTTCTTTAGAGTTTTGTGGAGGTGGAGTGGAACTAGATGGAGTGGACATTTGAGCTGGGTCCAATGGTATTGATACTTGATTATCAACTTGTTTCCCTGACCTCAATTTATGAACCAAGTTACACTAGTTTGAGTATTGAGCCTTATTGGCTTGCCTAGGATTCCTAGGGTTTGGCAATGGTTGACTTGGTAGAGCTCCCTTTTGTCTTTCTTGTTGACTCAGTTGCATTTATATCCTAGTCATGACTTAAACTAGTGTTGAAAGTACACCTAGAGGGGGGGAATAGGTGTAAAACTAATCTATGACAAATAATGTGAAATTTAAAAAATCAATTGCAACACACTTTGTGTAACCAAAGAGTGTAGCCGAATTCCCGGTGAAGGGCTCTGGACTAACTCCTCTTGATTCCTCTGAATAAGAGTTAAGGTGCTATATGAAGCTCTCTTGGTTTAACACAAGTATGGCACACAAACAACAATACCAAGCAGATAAGTACGAATGAGCAATAAGAATGATGCAAGGTATAATAAGAGAGAGTTAGAGAAAGTGGATCAAATGCAAACACAAGGATATATTTTGAGGTTCGAGCACCCAGCTCTACGTCCCCGCCTTCACACAGAAGGATTTTCACTAACTCGTCCACACCGGACTTCCCACACAGGGAACCTCCACTAAGAATTTGGGCAAATACAATTTGGGATTACACAACTCCTCTCTCAACAATACAACATCTCATTAGAGGCAAGGCACTAAGCCAACACAATATCAACCTTACAAATGAGGGATAGACACAAAGCAAAACAAATATCAACCTCACACAAGAGGGATAAGGCTCAAAGCCACAACTCAACAATCACCTCTACACTTAGAGGGATTCTAACACAACCTCCACAATCACCTCTCACTAGAGGGATATCAACACAATCACCTCTCACTAGAGAGATGTCATAGAGTAAAGGAGGGTTACAATACTTGGTGGTTTTCACAACCACAAAACAATTCTTTCTCACAAAACAATGATCCCAAAAACTAGGATAGATAGAGAGCTCAAGTGTGAGAAATCAAGGTGTTGGAAATCAAATCACAAAGAAAAATACTTAGGAAAACAACTAAAATTTGATAGAAATGAAGAACAAAACAAATATCCCAAACCTCTATTTTTCTTACTTTTTCCGTCCCTTGAAAACAAATAAAAGATAAATTTTTTTGGCTTAAAAACTCTTTTGAAAACTTGAATATAAACACTAGAAAGAATGAGAATTTTTGCTCTTAGAAAACTTGTTAAAAACTAACTCAAATATAGGGTATTTATATCCCCAAATGAAATCTACCCGTTGGCAACTGGAAAGGGCGGAATTGCCCTTCCGGTCGACCACCCGGTCGATCGACCCAACAATCAAATTTCTGACCATTATGCCTCCGGTCGACCGCCCGATCGACCGAGACTGGATACAGAGAGCGGCAACTCTCTGCCGGTCGATCGGCCCGGTCGACCGGGGCAATTTTCAGAGAGCAGAGCTCTCAGGACGATCGACCGCCCGATCGACCGGTCCACCAGCCCTAGCTGCGTGCACGTTCTGTGCACGTCGGTCGACCAGACCGGTCGACCAACTTCTACCTCGGTCTACCGGCCTGGTCGACTGGCAGACAGCCAGTCCAACCAATTTAGGATTTAAAAACTTAGGTTTTTATCTTTAATTAAATCCCATAAAATCACATAAATTCCAAAAAAAATCAGTTCTTATTAGTTCTTTGAAATACAAATATGTGTGACAAAAATTTAACACATATTTTAAACAATTTAAACCATTTTTGTGAGATTGAAAATTTGCCTTAAACTAAAATCCGTATTTTTCAAAACTAAGATTTTTGAAATGGAAATCCGATTTTTCCAAAACACATGTAAATACAAAAACATGATATTGAAATAACTTTTAAGCATGTTGTATATGGATAGAATCTAATATACATGAAATATAGTATATCTATGTTTTTGACTTGAAAACCAAGATCGGTTAAACCAAAAAATCAAAACATTAAACTTGTGTGTGTATTGTGAACTTAAGCATATCAACACTATCTAATCTTTATAATAGATCTAAATAAAATTTTAAATTAAACAAACCGGTATCTTCTTGTAGAACTCCGTCTCCAAGTTGACTTAATCCAAACGTGATCCACCGAGCTTGACTCTAACCGAGTGCTAGATGTGAACTTGACGCTCGAGCTCTTGAATCACCATATGAAAGCTCCAAGACACCTTTGTTGAAGCTAATCACCTACTAATATCTTGATCAAATATCTGAAACTAAATATCACAAGATTATTAGTAATAATAATTACATAGTTAATCATCATCAACACTAGAGTGAAGGGCCTCTGAGCTAACAATCTTCCCCTTTTTGATGATGACAAAATTCATGGAGTTATATATGCATGGATTAAAGTTAAGCTTCATAGAAGCTCCCCCTTAACTCATGCATAGCAATAAACAATAAAGATATGCAATGAATGCTCAATCTAGATATACATAAACATGCATTAAATAAGGAAATAAAACAGACATGATCTTTTATACCAATGAAATAAACATGCTCTTGATACCAATTTTAAAATAAAAATGTTCTTAAAACAATGTTACTCTTGATACCAATAAAAACTCTTAATACCAACAAAAAATGCTTTTGATACCAATGGTAAAAGATAACAAATTTAGAAAAACAAATTTAAATAAATATGCATTAAACAAACATGCATATATAAAACTCCAAAATATCCTTCCCCTTTTTGTCAATTTATCAACAAAGGGGTACAAACAATAAAAGAGCATAAATAATATTTTTCTCCCTTTTTACATAAATCAAAAACAATAAAGATATATATGCTATATACATTCATGAAGAGGAGAGACGTGAAGTTAACTCCCCTGCATACATGCATTTATATGAAAAGAGATGACTAAACCCTAACCACATAAAACATAATATGCAATGTATAGAAAGAGATGTGAAGCTCCTACTACAAACGTGTACTACATACCAAAGAAAGGTCAATCACTTCAATATGACATACACTCAACATGAATTTATATATAGAGAAGATGTTAAGCTTTCTTTGCATATAAGCAATACAAATTAAAACATTATGATACCAATTGAAAAATATATCAATTTAGTATGAAAGTATGCATTGAAATATCATGATACCAATTTATGATACCAATTGAGAATAAGCAAAACATTTTGAAAAAACCAACAGAAATTTTGATATCAATTGAAAGATATAAATATATAGGTAATCTTGATACCAACTGTAAAAATTAGAACCAACTGAAAATATTTTACACTTTTGATACCAATTGAAAAACATAAACCAATCTTTTTGGTTACACACTAAAATTATTTTGTAATAGAGATACCGAATAGAGAATAATATCAATTTAATATTCTTGATACCAATATTGAAAATGAAACATATACCAATTAAAAATAATTTTCATTAGGAGCATAGGAAACCAAATGAAAACTAAGATATTATTTTTCAACAAAAAGAGTAGGAGTAAGATACCAAAGGTAAACAAAACCGATTGAAAGGTGAAACATGAATTTTTATCCCCCTTTATGAAATACTTATGAAAACAATGCATAAGCTTGTATAAGATACCAAGTTGAAAAATAATTATCATTAAGGACTAAATCAAGCTTAGCATGACAAAATTTGTGCCCAAAAATATAGAGATATAGTAAACACAATCAAAACATATATATATATATATATATATATATATATATATATATATATATATATATATATATATATATATATATATATATATATATATATATATATGAAGATATAAATACCAATCGAAATTGATATTATTTGAAGTTGAAGCATACATATATATAAATAAATATGAGTATACAAAATAAATATCAATTGTGATACAAATTGAAAATACAATGAGAATAAGTGTATAACTCATACTCCCTACCACCCATTTCATGCATATGTTTAAATAGATTTTTAATAATGCAAACAAGGCATGCTCGCCCAACCAACCGCCCATAATGGGTAGGGGTTTTCAAAAATAAATTTGAGAATAAGTTTAGCATATTTGAAAAACTCTACCAAAATGAAGAATACGAACTAGTTATATGATAAAATTATAAAACTAGTATGAAATCCTTCAAGTAAGGAATAAAATAAGAATATATTTTATGAAACATGAAAATCACTCAACCAATGACACTCAAAAATATATAAAGCACATATAAGACTCATGAAAATAAAGTTATGAGAAAACAAGAGTGATGTGAGTGTACAAGTATTAAGTGAAAGACATAGTCATGAAAATAAGCAATTAAACTCAATATGAAATTCCTTAAAACATGAAAATCATGAAAATCATCAAAACTAAGAATCCTTCAAGGTATATATATGTTTGTACAAAATAGAGTATACATACATATTCAAATATGAACGAGTCCACAAAAGTATATGCATGAAGGCAAGTGGCTCAAGGATGTATATGAATAACAATTAGTTTAGACAAAATAGACATATACATGAAGCTAAAATATATCATCATGAAAAGCATGTCCAAAAATAGAGAATACAAGTTAAAATTCATGAATCATCAAAACTAGGCTATACTAGTACATTTAATGGGTACAAATGAGCATTCAAGTATAAACATATAATAATCTATTTGTGGCTCATTAGTTGTATAAGTATATGCACAAGTTTTAATGAAAAATTATATCTAAACATGTAATCAAAACATGAAGAATAAAACAAAACATAAATCAACATGATCATTAGGTAAATGCACATATTATTAAAGCTCTAATATACATAATAGCTAAACAAATATGAGAACACAAAAGTATAGATCCATATAAATATGGGTGTATCTCAATTACTATACATGTATGTTACTAATCTAATTATCATGACATTTAACATAATAATCAAGAAACAACAAAACATGCTAAATATCAATGACATGAAACATGTAAACATAAATGGGAGTTAGAGATCGTTACCAAAACTAAGAGGGTATATCTCTATGTCTCCAAACCAAGGTGGTCCTTCCCCCAAACTTTCCTTGAAAGTGATGCATCCAAAATAGTTACCATTTAGCTCGGAACGCATCCACTTCAAGGCACCATCACTCTCACATCAAGTGAGAGCTCACACCTACATCAAATAAAATAGGAGTGAATTTTGGTACCCATACTCTTTCGGGTCCATGGGGGTTAGTACCTTTCCTAACCCAAACAAATTTATTTGCTAAATTTGCATCATGTATTCTATCATAACAAAACTTAGCAAGGTAGCCCTTACGTCCACAATGTGTACATGTGTACACATGAGCATACATAGTGTCATGAGTGTGAACGTGAAAAGCATGTGTATGCCGTGGTTTGTGTGCATGCATAGGAGGAACATATTTCTTTCGAAACATAGACTCCAAACGTGTGGTTCAAAGCACATTGGCTCATAGTGGAGCCCAAACAATTAACACTTTTCTTCAAAATATAAATATCATTTTTAATACTTGAAGATAAAGTTGAGCATGCAATAGGTAAGTTAGATGATGAATCTATACTAGCATCGCAAACAAGTGAAGACAAATCATTTTCAAAGATTTATTTTCATTTAAGCAAATTTTCAATTCTTTTGAAATCAATTCAATTTTATTTTTCAAAGAATTAATTTCTTTTAAAACATTATTAAGTTTTGAAGTCAAGATTTCATTTTTCTTCAAAACTTTGTCACAATCATTTTTGGTTTTCAAAATTTCATTTTCTTTTAGGGCAAGGTTAAGTTGGAATTTAAGTGAGTCACGTTCACTTGAAATCTCATCCCTCTATTGCAAAACCAAATCAAGTCTAGAAGACAAATTTTCATTTTTTCCTTTAATTTTGAACTATTCTTTTTCAAACTTTTATTTTTCGAAATCAATCTTTCATAACCTTTAGCTAGTTCGTAATTTGAAGCATGTGCATCCATACACTCATTGCAAGAAGAACTAAAACTATCATCTAGTTGAGTATCCAAATATACTTCAAGGGAGTCATTCCCTTGGACCATGAAGCAACGTTGTTCGTATTCTCCTCCACTAGATTCCATCTCCACATGATTCATCTTTTGGAGCGTGAGAGAGGTCAATGTGTTCCACACTGCAAAGGCGGAATCACAATGAGAAACCATAAACAAATATTTTTTACTTAATGTGCTTCTAAGTGCCTCAAGGGCTCGCGCATTGGCCCCTATATGCTTGCTATTACCAAGATAGGATTTCATGGTAGCAACAAGGAAAACATGCAAACCTATGATCTTGAGATACATACTCATCTTAGTCTTCCATACGTCGATGTTAGAAACATAAAACATAGGAGGGGTCAAGCAATCCATGAGTGTAAACAATATGTGTGTAAATGCAACTATAGATTAGCAACCAAGATCTCACTCCTAGGTGGTTAAACCTAATATCAGGAGTGTAGGCTCTGATACCAATTGAAAGTACACTTAGAGGGGGGTGAATAGGTGTAAGGCTAATCTATGATAAATAATGCGTAATTTAAAAAACTGATTGCAACACACTTAGTGTAACCAAAGAGTGTAGTCGAATTCCCGGTGAAGGGCTCTGGACTAACTCCTCTTGATTCCTCTGAATAAGAGTTGAGGTTGTATATGAAGCTCTCTTGGTTTAACACAAGTATGGAACACGAACAACAATACCAAGCAGATAAGTATGAATGAGCAATATGAATGATGCGAGGTACAATAAGAGAGAGTTAGAGAAAGTGGATCAAAAACAAACACAAGGATATATTTCGAGGTTCGAGCACCCAGCTCTACGTCCCCGCCTTCACACAAAAGGATTTTCACTAACTTGTCCACACAGGACTTCCCACACAGGGAACCTCCACTGAGGATTTGAGCAAATACAATTTGGGAGCCAACTCCTCTCTCAACAATACAATCTCTCACTAGAGGTAAGGCAATAAGCCAACACAATATCAACCTCATAAATCAGGGATAGTGCAGCCCGTCGAAGGTGTTAGGCTGACTTGATTTTATGTGATTTTATGGGATTTATGTGATTTTATGTGATTTATCAACTATAGATCTTGGTTGCTAATCTATAGTTGCAGACAGCCAGACAGCTAGTCATAGCTTGACAGTAAGTGCAGCCTGTCGAAGGTGTTGGGCTGACTTGGTTCACTGAGACTGGCTCTTTAGTTTCTAGAGATTCTGTCTTCACATCACAACAGCTAGTTTAGCTTCGGTAGCTATATTTGCCTCAATAGAATGGGCACCTTCTTTAGAAGAGTTAGGGTCGTTAGTCCTAAATTTTTTCGGTGTTGGTTCCCTTTGGATGATCTTATCAACCAAATCTTTATATAATAACCATTCTTCGTCTTCATTTTTTTTAAAAATCCTCCTTGGCACATTGATTGTAATAGGGTTTTCTTTTGATATTTTAATCTATCATAAAGAGATTGGCAAAGTCGTCATTTCTCTATCCCATGGTAAGGGCATTAGGCAAGGAGGTCCTTAAAGCATTCGAAATACTTTTAAAAAGGTTCATTACCTGTTTCCTTAAACTGCAAGATGCTTTTCCTAATTTGCACAGTCTTGTGAATGGGATAGAACTTCTTCAAGAAGGCTTTGACGAAATTATCCCAAGATGATATGGAACCTGCTTCTAAACTGTAGAGCCATTTCTTTGCTAAGTGTTTTATAGAGAATGGGATAAAATGTAATTTAATGGCATCTACTACTAAGATGGGTATTTTCATCATTAGATATACTTCCTTAAATTTCCTTATAAAAAAGTATGCATCCTCGGATTCAAATCCATGAAACTTGGAAGAGTATTGATGTATTGAGGTTTCAGCTCAAATAGGTTATATCCTACATCGGGGAGCTGAATGCAAGATGGAAGAGAGGTCCTGATAAGATAGAACCTATCTTGCAGTGATGGTGGTTGTGCCATGTGTGAATCAGATTTTTGTCCGGGTGGTGAACTGTTCCTAGTTAGTCTAGATGTGATTGGGTCTCTCGACCAAGCTGACATGCACAGTTAAACAAGCAAGTTCACCTAATCAATCATGAGAAAGGAAAAATAAAAAAAATAAAAAATCCTAATCTAGGGTAAGCCTTAACCTAGATGACTCCTAACTTTAGACTGTCTTTAAGAGGTATATTGCCGACCTTAACAACAAATTAATCAGCTAGGTGGGTGGCAAGATCGGTGGGAGGTATCCGTCAAAGACGGGCCTAATTATGCCAAACTACCAACCTTTGGGGATTCGCCTCTCAATCCTCTTCCTTTGACACCGAATTGACAAGAGTTAATTTCAAATAACTCATTCAGTCAATCTCTTAATGAGTCTGAGGTAACCTAAGGCCAGCGTCTAGTTAAGTTTTATTTTAGGGTTAGGGTTGTGAGTGTAACGGAGATGATTTGTGGGCCAAGGAAGGGTAATGACGTCCCCACCTTATCTTGTTTATGGGTTTTGCCCTTAAAGTGATTTAGTGTATATGTAAAGCAATACACAAGAATTCACTCAAAAACAGTAAATCAGCCAAGGGTGCTTCCTAGTCTATATGCAATACAAATGTACCTTGTCGCCAACACTCTTCAACAAAAATTAAGAAATTTAAATAGACACATGCCTATGATGGAAGATTCTAATTTTTTTAATTAGTCAACTAATAGGTTACTGTTAATTAATTGCAGTATGCAGAGTGATCACAGAGAAAAATTATCAAAGCAGTATAGAGGACTTTGCAATTTGCAGCAACCTGCAAAAATTTAATTAGTAGTGATCTACTAATGTCGCAAAAACGCTGCAATTGCCGCGTTTGCGCGGCTGTTTAGTAGCCTCTGTTGCTCTGCCTTCTAGAGTAGAGGCACAGAGTAGCTATATATCCTTAACTGCAGCTAGTTTTCCTGTTACCAGATCCTACAAATAAAAAAAATAATTAGTTTTAAAGAATATCATACCGTTCTCTCCCCGGCAACGGCGCCAAAATTTTGATTGAGAAGGAAAAATAATAAAGAAAGAGTTAAACTCAGAAAGTTCTTAGTCATTTTTCAATGCAACCGTGTAGCAAGGGCTAAACGGGTTGATCCACAGGGAAGGATGCGATGGAAGCTTTTCGGAACGATTTCTCTAATAGTTAGCTTGAAAAAAAAAAGAGATATTGATTGTAAGAAAGAGATTTAATAAATAAAAGAAATTATAATCCACAATTATCTACCACAATCAAAGTATTAGTCTTAAAAGAGTGAACATCATATTAAATCCATGAAGAATTATCTATCCTAGGATTTTGATTGAGAATCAAGAAAGATGAGTAAAAATATTGTAAACCCTAATTAGTGTGCACTAATTAAAATTAAACTTTAATTTATCCTAATTTCTAAGCATAGCATAAGAAAAGTCTTTTTTAAACTTAACATAATACTATCAAAGTATTTAAATATGAACTATGAATAACCATTAAGAAGTACAACCCTAAATTAGTTGAACATAATTATTTATTCATCTTCAAGAATACTAATTTAATCCTAAGGTTTCTAAGAAGCATAGATTTCAATCAATTCATCTTTTAAATTAAACTTAGGTTGATCGAGAGATTAGCAAACTACAAGTTTAATTAGTTACTCATATTTTTATTTTTATTTTCAATTTTTATTATGAATGAGAAAAGCTGCATCAAAATTAAAAGAAGAAAAACAAATAAGTTAAAGCAAAAAACAAAAGTAAGAAAAGTAAAAAGAATAAAGAAGCTTATTTTATTGGATGTCACCGACTAATTACAAAGGTCTTCTGCTTCTTTAACAATCTTCTCCTCCAAATAAAAAAATAATAATATAAGAAAATTCAGAAAGAAAAGAGGATCTAAAGAAAACCCTAAACTAGAGCTCTGAGATCTGCCTTTCTCTTTGCTCTACAGGGGTTTTTATAGGAGATTTGAGACGTAGAATCCCAGTACAACTCTACCACTGAAACGTGATGCCAACCCTTATCATATGACAGCAGAAACGCGGCTTTCAGCGGGAAAAGCGTGGCTAATGGCCACGCGCTTTCTCACGTGGCCTCCATCCATCTGAAAATCTATCCTCAGATCTTGTTTTATGCTCTGAATTTTGAAATACGACGATCTCTTTAAATGACTTTGAGACCAAGCTATCTCCAAATCTGAATCAAATTAAGATTTTCTCCCCTTTATCTTTTTCTTGTAGTGCAAGTAACCAGGTTCAAATAGAAGTCCACCTCTGTCTTTAATTAGGATTAGGATCCATCTTGCTCTATCCTTCTCCTCCTTTAGATAAATCTAAATTTAAATGGGATAGAAAAGATGTTTCCTTGTCTTTCCTAATTACTCTTTATTTTCATATTTCTTGTGAGCTTTTAGCTTCATTTGAGCTTTTTCTTTGGCTTTCTTGGATCTTTGAGATCTGCACATTACTAACAATAAATGAATTAAATAGTAATATTTTATAAAAATTAAGTATGAAAATGTGAATGAAAAATATGCATTTTTGATGACCAATCACAAAGACACCAAAATTACGTGAAAAACCCAAATCGAGAAAAACCATGAAGCCGCACACAAATTCACTATTTATCAGAGAGATTACAGGGGAGAAGAGACAAAACCTCACAGTCGCTCTGTACAATGACACTAACAATAGTATAATCTATTGATGCTTCTTCTCAATTAATCCTAATGATGAAGTATCCTCTTTTATAGGAAAAACTAAGGTTATAAGTGTTGCAACTAACCGATATGCCGTGATACCAATTATTGTGGACGACGCAGCACAAAGCAGGTTTGTCGAGTATTGAGCAGAATAGATAAGATATTCTGAAGTAGAGAAAGCTAACACATAACTTAACATGGTTCTACCGATCAAACAGATCGTGTGTACGTCCACATGAGAAGGGGAAAAACTTTTTTAAACTTTGGAGGAGTATAATAAGAAACACTTACACCTTTTACTAAGAAGATTGCAATCTCTTTGATGGCCGCCTAGAACAACGAACCCTTTTATGGCTAAAATTTTTCTCATGAATCTCTCTTGTTCCCTACATTGTTCCTTAATACATTGAAGACCACCCCCAAGGGATTATTTATAGACTATAGGATCATTCCTAGTCCTACACAAATTTCAGCAATACGAACAACACCGCCTCACAAAAGAAGAAAACTCGAGTTCAACTCAAACTGAAAACAGAACCTAAAAAGGAAACTTCTAGCATACTGATTAGTCGACTAGTCGAGATAATTAGTCGACTAATCCTGTCATTAGTCCACTATAGGTTAACTACTTTGATGTACTCATTCTCTTTTTGCGTCATTAGTCGACTACTGAGATGTCATTAGGCGGCTAATACTTCATTAGTCGACTACTCTTGATTACCTGTGCATCAACTATGCAAAGTTGTCCGTTCTTGATCGTTAAAACTTCATCTATCTTCATGATGTATTCTAATCACAATCTTAACAACAAATTGTGATATCTCTAAACTGTCACTGACGTGTTTCCCAAGTTTTGCTGATAAAAGGAAGCTTCTGGACTGGGCCACTTTCGGGCTAGACTGAGCCGCTTTCGGCCTAGACCGCTTCCATGCTTGCCTGGACCGCTTCCATCAAGCACCTCTAGTAAGCTACTCTGCTATATTACTGCAGAGTGTTCTCTGATTAGGTGCTTTGGAGTGATCTATCACTCTGGAGACTCTGTTACAGAGTGCTCTTCTGAGTAAGTGCTTTGGAGTCATCTTCCGCTCCGGAGACGCCACCATTTTGGAAGGTTCTATCGCTCTGTCCTTACTATCAACTTGAAACTCCAAACTTGCCAACGCCATAACCTAAAAAACTCCGCCGCCACTCCGGGATCATCGTGTTGACTGCGTATGGCGATAGTTCGTCAAGACAATAATTTGGCTCCACAACTTAACAGAGAAGATCTGCATGTCAGCGGCCTGATATCCTTAGGTGAATTATTGCTTGTAAGTAAGAGTGCAATAGGTTGGATTTGAATTAGAATCTATATTCCATTTGCTGATTCATTGTAAATCCATAAAGTACCTACTAAACTAAGCTAAATAATTTAGAATTTACTTAAGGATTCAAATCTGATTATCAGTCGAATCTATATTCAAGTATATGGATATTTAAATTCTTTATATTTCTCACAAAATATATTAAAATATTAATCAAAGCAGGGCAAAGAGAACAGGAAAAGATTTTTCTTATTTACACGCGCTAATATTTTAGACATCTTCAACAATCGGATAATTTTATAAAAATTGGACTGAGTAATCAAACTACTAAACTAGACCATATGAATAGTTATCTATTTTATATGCGTAAGCATTTTAAGAATCTAAACTCGAATATTTATGTCGGATTCAAGTCGAGCTATCAGGTGATTGGGCCCCATTGTCAGTTCTGCTTGCCAGACTCTTGGCTACGTGGATGATGCCAAATTACAGGATTATTACGTAGCAAGACATCATGTCGAACAATTTTTTCTCCAGCTTTTTGAACCCATCCTCAATCCTTATGCGGATTCAAGAGTGCATGTAGCGGTGCCATCGGATCAGATACAGATTGGATATTTTCTTTATCATATCCGTATCCGCACCCAACCTTTGGATACAAATACAAATATGAATATCGATGGATGTGAAAAAAATGATAGGCGTATCCACTAATATCTGATATTGGATACATAATTGATATTAGTGGGTCAGATGCGAATACTAATTGGATATGTAAAAATATATACGGTTAAGAATAAACTAAACAGATATACTTATATTATTTTTTATCTCATCTACAACAATATAAAATGTGATACATCCTATGATATTATTGTGTACATATTAATACTTCCACCGTACCAATTGTCATTCGGCTTCTATGGCAATGGATTACACGACACTTGGTGTTAAATGCTGATTTAGATGCTATAATTGATGTCGAAATACTGAAAATATCTCGTGCTACTCTTATTAGAATTAGACATTTTCCATCACTACCTTTTTACCAACCCAAAATATCAAAATCTGTTGTTTCATTCTATTGAAGAATAATCTCTTTTATAGGGATATCATTAACAAGTACCCAACCTTCGAATATCGGATCAGATACGGATAACCTTCGGATATGGATTCAGATACAAATATTGACGGATATGAAAAAATAATATCCATATGCGGGTTGGAAGAGGATTCGGATGTGGATATCCGTGAATAATACGCATCCGATGGCTCCCCTAGCCCCTATTTTCTTTAAATAATACGTAGAGCCCCTATATAATAATAATAATAATAATAATAATAATAGAAGAAAATAATAATAGTAATAACAATAACAACAACAACACTAATAGCACGTTTTTTCTAAGAATAGAAAGTTATCAAATTGGGAATTGTGACGTGTTATCTTAAGTTGGTTCGTAAGTGAACATTGGACCTAGACGCTTGACCACATTTACCAGGTCGACCAGATCTGTATGAGTCCTGGCTCAGTCCTGACCCTTGCACTGGTCTTGTTGGGGTTAGTCACTTGATCCAAACCCCAGACATTCCAGTCTTTCGTCCGATACATGAAGCTATCTAGTGTGGGTATATATGAGCAAATACAAAGTTTCAAATCTTTGTAACAGTCAAAAACTACACAAGTACTCTCGTTGCTAGCTTTTGTTTCAGGAACTATGGCTAATCAAGACTCACAGGGTCTCGGAGTTCACTCTTTTCCAGAGACTTTTCTGCACAAGATAATCTTGGCAACAGATCATTCCTGATCTCTGTCTTTTATTACACCGTGACAACAGATCATCCCTGATCTTTGCCGACAGTTTTGCAGCCTGATCTTCCTCCACATTCATAACGTGAAACACCCTCCAGCCTGGGCATTTATGGACAGAGGCAGATTTCTCTGTATGTAATCTCAACAATCAAGTGTCAATAATCACGACCGTTATAACAAATTTACACATGCATATCATGCAGTTACGGGGAAGACATCTGTACCATCCGCCTCCATGCACGCAGATCTGACCAAATATAAATAGATCTTCTCTTCCAACGAAGAGGGGACTTTTTTGAATCATTTGGCTTCCAGTTAAGCGCAGCACTGAGACTTTGACATTCTATTCCATTAATTCCTATAACCTACGGATTATAATGGATTTTCCTCCTCCTCCCCGTGATTATTTTCTGATTTGAGTTTCCACGTAAAAACCTGATGTCTCTTTTGTGCTTTGCATTATTTTCTCTCACACTTGTAATCTCCACTCAACTTTACCCTCACTTGTGGTGAGGATCGACCGTCCAATCTCTCGTAGCGAAAAATCATTCAATACAAGTTGGTGCTTTTGTTGAGAACTAAGTCCCAACACTCAAATCTCTCCCCTACTAAATCATTCCTCAAAAAGCCTCACCAATGAGTCATGACCCCAAAAAAACAACCAATCACTGGTGACAGGACCACTTCTAAAGGCAAATTCATTGTCACTACTGGGATAGTATCCTCCTGAGCAATATTAAACTCAGCCCCATAGTGGAAGAAACTGTCTCCACAACTTCACAGAGGGCAGACGGAGACATCCACCCACCATCAACTTATGAAAGACAACTCCAAATGTTCGCTGACATGAAGAAGGAGATGGCAAAACAGCAGGCCTTATTCGACCGTGAGTGGGAGCAAGCGGTGTGTAATACCCAGATTTCAGTATACGTAACCTTTTATGGTTTTCGATATTTTGGACTTGTATGTATCAGTTCATGTATGTATTTTCTTTCATTTGACCTGAAACTTTTACACGAGACTCTACACTCGCACTAAATTCTGCCTTAAAAAATTTCTCAAATTTTCTTTTTAAATAGTTATTTAATTAAATATTTTCTATCTCCTTCTATTTTCCTTTTCTTTCTTCTCTAAATTTATTTATTTTTCAATTTTCCTCATTTTTCATTTTATATCATTTTTCCATGGGACATTTGCACATAACACCCTAATAATTACGTATTTGCATTTTCATTTCTTTCCCTTTCCCTTTTCTTTTTCTTTTTCTTTTCTTTTCTCTTCTCCATTTTCTAGAACTTGCCTTGGCTTCTTCAAGAAGTCAAGGCTTTGGCTTATCCTATAAGCTTCTCCCCCTCTTTCTTATCCACTTCCTCAACTGCCTTAAGCCATAGCCGGTGATCGGTCACATATATTGCATATATATTGTCACATTATCATGTTTATTATCTATAAATCCTACTAATAAGTCTTATTTTCTTTATAAAGTGCAGGCCCATTGCTAAAGAAACAGGAAGAGAAACGAGCCTAAAAGCCCATCAAATTCTGATTTAATTCAGAATTAATTCAAAATCAGAAAATCAGGGCAGATCATGAAAAATCAGAGAGGTTGAAAATCGGTTAAAATGAATCTTCCCAAATCAATTGGTTAAAACCAAAGATCAAAAGCTGTTTCGTCAAATTCAAGAGCAGAAATAGGAAAACCAGTAGGAGATAAAGGCATAACAGAAAACCAGTGAGTACCACCAACCAGGTGTGGCTACCTGACCATAGCGTGGCCGCGAAAACGCGACCAAAGCCACGTTTCTGTGGCTTGGTTAGGTCAGTTGGGGAGCATTTGCTCCCCTATCTTCGTACACCCTCCCCTGTTTGATTTTTCCCTATAAATACTGCATTCTACAGAGAAGAGAGGAGCGAAGACTAGGATTAGAATTCTTATTCATTTTAGGATTTTAGGAGTATTGTTAGATAGTTCTGAGAAGCTGTATTTAATCTTTACTTTTCAGTTTAGAACAAAAAAGAGAGAAGAGTGGAACTGAGTGTGTAATTAATTCTTGAAGTGACAATCAAAGGAAATTTAACTTGCTTATTCAACTCGACTCAATTCGGTGTGTTTATGTTTTATTTTCATTCTCTTCTTTGTTTTCTTTTTATCATGAGCAACTAAACTATCTTCTGAACTCACTAATCAATCTCTTCTACCTCTTTTCTCTTGATTGATTTTTATGAAAGCAACTCTCTTGAATTATAATAATGCCTGAGTTAAACTTTATTCTTGAAAGCACATGAGCATGTTTTTCTTTTAAACTTGGACTTTCAAAGTATAAATATTTTTAAATTATTTTTATTCCATACTTGCTTCTTCGCGCTTGATGGTTTAACACTCTCTTTTTAATGATATGTTAAGAAAGGCCTTAAGATTTAAACCAAAACCATCTTATATGTTTTACTTGAACATTAAAAGAAACTAAAGATTTTTGCCTATGATACAAATGATGTACCAAAATGTTCTTAAGATAAGTAAGTAATTGAGTAGAGAATTAGTGAGCCCGGATCCTTTTCATAATTTAAATCATAGCCAAATCACTCTCAAATCATTTTCTAAAAGATCATCTTCTCCAAACCTTTTTTCAAATTTTAAATTTTTCTTTAAATCACTTCCCTTCTCTCCATTTCTTTTTTCAATATTAAAAAAAAAAGAAAAACACCAACCCCATTTTTTGTTATTTAACAATTCATCGAAAAGCTTCTATCACATTCCTCGTGGACAAGACCCGTTAGCCCAATGTTAGACGGTAATTCTCAGTGCTTTAACTTGCAATTAAATTTCGGCGCCGTTGCCGGGGAGGAAACGGTATAATCATTTTTTAACAAGTTTGGTGTCTTAATTCAGGGACATCAAGGAATCAGATTTAGGGCTCAATTTTTGCAGAAGAAGACTTGTTATTCTATGCCCCTACTCTCGAAAGTAGGAAACATAATTTCAAGAAATTGCAGCGCAAAAGCTTGAAATTTTTGGACTACTAAAAACTTTTTTTGCAGGACATATTGCTTTACAAAAATACAGTTTTTGTGTGTTATTTATGCTATATTTGATATTCAGACTCCCTGCTTTAATCCAATAGTAATCTGATTGATTGCTAATTGCTTAAAAAAATGTTTATACTTACATTCTAGGTATTTGTCTAATTACGTTTCTTTTACGATTACTATTGAAGATAGTTAGAGACAAGGTACGTATGCATAGCATATAGTTTAGGAAACATTCTTGGGTGATTACTTGCTTGTTGAATGTTACTTTTCTATATCTTGCACACTTTGCACAATCAATTTTAAGGGCAAAATCCAAATTAAGATAAGGTGGAAAAGTAATTACTCTTAACCCACAAACCATCTCCAAGCACGCACAACCTAAGCCTAATTTAAAATCTGATAAACGTTGGCCTTAGGGACATCTCGAACTCATTAGGAGATTATCCTAAAAAGAAAAGTGTTAGAATTTGACTCTTGTCAATCAGTGTCTAAGGACAGGGATCAATGGGTGAAATCCCGAAGGCTGGTGGTTTGGCTTAATTAGGCCCGTCGCTTTTGCGCGGATACCTCCCACCAATCTTGCCTTGACCTGGCTGATTAGCTTGTGGTCAAAGTCTGCATTATACCTCCTGTGGATAATCAACCAGTTAGGAGTTGTCTAGGTCAAGATTAACTTAGACTAGGCTTGGTTGTTTTCTCTTGTTGACTATTGGTGAAGTTGTTTGTGATAGTATTTGTATATGCAAGTGTGGTCAAGAGACCCTAATTCATCTAGGTTAGCTAGAAACACATCACCACCCAAGTTCTAACCAAGATCAGATCCGGTTATGGCTCACTGACATCTTTGCAGGATAGGTTCTATCCCATTAGAAGCTCACTTTCATCTTGCATCCAACTACCATCGGTTGGTAAACACAACTTTGAGTTTAAGCCACAGTTCATTAACACACTCCCTAAGTTCCATGACTTAGAGTCCAAAGATGATTATTTCTTCATAAGAGAATTTGAGGAAGTATACTTAATGATGAAAATCTTATACCTTGTAGATGATGCTATTAGGTTGAAATTTGTCCCATTTGCTCTTATGGACTTAACCAAGAAATGACTCTACAGCTTAGCGGCCAGCTCTATCACATCCTGGGATGGTTTTATCAAGGTCTTTTTGAAGAAATTCTATTCAATTCATAAGACCTCTCTCGTTAGGAAAAATATTTTGCAGTTCAAGTAAGAACCCAGTGAACCGTTTTGGAGGTACTTTGAACGCTTCAAAGACCTTCTTGTCCAATGTCCTCATCATGGAATAGCGAAATGGTGATAATACCAAATTCTTTATGATATTTTAGACTACTCTACTAAGACCCTCTTAAAAACATGTGCCAAGGGAGATTCTTGCAGAAGGATGAGAATGAATGATGGAATTTATATGAGGATCTAGCTGAAAAGACCATCCAATGGGAACCAACTAGTGAAAACGCTAGGAATTCAAACTCCATCTCTTCTAAAGGAGGTCTCCATTCAATTGAATCATCCATAGCTAATGAGGATAAAATAGCTAACCTAGCGAGAAGACTGAAAGATTTAGAAACTAAGGAACCAAGTCCAGTCAATCAAGTTAGCCCAAACCAATTTTTAATTTCAAGTTGTACTTACTGTCAAGCCATGAATAATGTGTTTGAGGAGTGTCCTGTATTTCAAGCTTAACAATACTTTCCAGGACCGATAAATGCGGCCTTTTCAAGGCCGAGCAATGATCCTTGCGCACCAACGTACAATCCTAGCTGGAGAAATCACCCATATTTCTCATGGAGCCAACACAACAATGACCACCCATGGTCAAACCATATAAACCACTTCCATCATTCCAATAATTCTTCCAATCATCAACCCAACTTTCCAAATTACCCTCACAATTCTGCCAACAATTTTTCAAATTATCAACAAAACGTTTCCAACTAAGCTCCACCATCTTCCTTCCAAAATCCTTAACTTCAAAGGAGAATAGCTGATTTTGAGAGAAATATGAAAAGGTACATGAAGAACTAAGATTCTCTCATGCAAACAATACAGAGGTTAGAGGTTCAAATGAGCCAATCAGCCAATCCACAGAATGAGAGGCAAAAGGGAATCTTGCCCACTCAGCCAATAATGAATCCTATGAATTCTCAACATGCTCATTTGGCTGAAGATTAATCATTGAATCAATGTAATGTTGTTCATACATTGAGGTCAGGAAAGAAACTTGATAATCAAGTATCAACACTATCCAATCTCATTCAGCACAATCACACTCAAGCATCCACATCATCTAGTCCCAATCCTTTCAAGTCTGATGAATCTAAAACAGATAAGTCAACCAGTCAGGTGTACAAGCCTATATTACCATTTTCTAATAGGCTGAAGATCAACAAGCAGAATCTACACATGAAGAAAACATCTTCTCCCGATTTGGCACCCCTAGAGCGATAATTAGTGACAATGGATCGCATTTCTGCAATAGAGTTTTTGAAGCTCTGATGCGAAAATATTCCATCAATTACAAGTTATCTACTCCGTATCATCTCTAGACAAATGGGCAGGTTGAAGTCACCAATCGACAAATCAAGCTCATTTTGTAAAAGATTGTCGGACAGAACAGAAAGGATTGGTCGGTCAAACTTAACGATGCATTATGGGCTTACCGCACTGCTTTTAAGACAGTTCTGAGGATGTCTCCTTATCGAATCATATTTGGAAAAGCCTGTCATCTACCAGTCGAATTAGAACACCGTGCCCTATGGGCTATTAAACAACTCAATTTTGATCTAAGTAAGGCCGGTGAGCTAAGAAGACTGTAGATCGCAGAATTAGGGGAGATACGGAATGAAGCCTATGAGAATGCCTGAATCACCAAAAGCAGGACTAAACTTTTTCATGACCAGATCATAACCCAGAAAAACTTTACCCCGGGAGACAAGGTTCTGCTGTACAACTCGAGGCTTCATATTTTTGCGGGAAAGCTGAAGACTCGTTGGTCTGAACTGTTCATCATGCGCACCGTTTTTTCACACGGTGCTGTGATTATTGTAGACCCTAAGTCCAATACGGAATTCAAAGTGAACGGGTAAAGACTAAAGCCCTTCTTGTCCACTGAGCTGATAACTCTGAGTGATAGTGTGCCGACTCTTTTTGACCCGTTATACAACTAGCCACAGCAACTAAAAAAAACAAAAACAAAAACAAAAAAAAAAACAAAAACAAAAATTTCTTACTGTTTATATACTTACCCCTTCTACATTCATTTTTGACATTTCTTTAGCCTATTCGCCCTTGGCCGGCCCAAGTCCACGAAGACGATGACATCATTTCTTCACCCTATTTATTGTCTTTGCATTTACATCCACATTCATTAAGGACAATGCATTTGATAGGTTTGAGGGGCTGCTAACACTTTTACTTTTTCTTTTTATTTTAAAAAATCCTAAACGAAAAATGAATTTTTATACTCTTTATAAAAATACCTAAAGGTTGTAAGAATTAAGTAAACCTTATTAATAAATCTTTATTTTTGCCTAAGTAAACAAGAAAACATTGGTTTGACTAAGAGTTGGGAGGGATAAGGAAAATAACTCATACCTTTTATTTAGCCTTAGTAGAATATGCATAACCCACACACACTTGCTTGAGATTTAGAGACACGACTTTGAAAAAAAAAAGCTGGATAATTGTGCCTCAAGAAGCTTGATTACTCACGCCAAAAAAATTTATATAAAATAATGTATAAATAAATCTTGATTTCATGGCCTACTCTAGTTGCATATTTGACCTGAGGGGTGTTTTTCCACCTAGTGCCCTAAGACCATCTGGTTTGGGAGTCATCGGTTTGATATGTGTTACATGACTGAAGTAGAAAGCCAAATGGAGCCAAGAATAATAAGTAAATATTAATAAAATTAAATAAAATTCAAAATTGAGTTGAAAAATCCCAAGCAACATTTCAACCCGATTAAGGTATCATGAAGGTGGCACCATCACCTTCAAAGATGACTCCAAAGGAAAAATCATTAGTATAGGTAATAACAAGATTGACACATCTCTTTTGATTGAAGATGTTATTTTGATAGAAGGATTCAAACATAATCTATTAAGTATTAATAAATTATGTGACAAAGGCTTAAGAATTATTTTGATGACTCTAATTGTGATGTTTTAGAAAAAAAAAAATACTTGTGTTCTTTCTAGTTTTCATGAAAATAATGTTTACATGATTGGTATGTTAAATATAATGCAATGCAACTTGTTTGAATGCTTTTAATGATTTGGTTATGATATAGGAGACTAGGTCATATTTCATTTGATCATTTATCTCGAATTAATTCTAAGGATTCGGTGAAGGGTATTTCTTGTTTTAAATTTAAAAAGGATCGCATTTATGATGTGTGCCAACTTGAAAAATAAACTAAGTCCTTTATTCAAAATAATCAAGAATATCATGACATTTAGACCCTTAGAGTTAATCTACATGGATCTTTTTGGTCTAACTAAAACTAAAAGTCTTAGTGATAACCGTTTTATTTTTGTTTTAGTTGATGATCTCTCAAGATTTGCAATAATTTTCTTTTTAGAATATAAAGATGAAGCTTTCTCGCATTTTCATATTTTTAGAAAAAGAGTTGAAACTGAAAATGATTTTTTAATTTTGCGCATTAAGAGTGATAGAGGTGGTGAGTTCATCAACCTTTCTTTTGTCACTTATTATGAGAAAAATGAAATTAAGCATGAATTGTCTTATCCTAGAACTCAACAATAAAATGGAGTCATCCAAAGAAAGAATTATACTCTTCAAGAGATTGTTAGGACAATGATTAGTGAATATGAACTCCCTCAATATCTATAAACTGAGACTGTAAACACTTTATGTTACATTGAAAATCGAATTTATTTTAGCAAAAATTCTAACAAGACTCCCTTTGAAATTTATTTCTTGAGAAAACCAAATGTTTCTTTAGATGTAAATGCTTTATTTTGAATACCAAAGATAATTTATAAAAGTTAGATCTAAAATCCTTTGAAGCTATTTTTGTTGGGTATTCAACCACAAGTAAGGCATATAGAGTCTTCAATAGGTCAACTTTGATGATTGAAGAGTATATGCATGTTAATTTTGAGGAATCTAATGCTCTTATGAAGAATGTTATAGAAATTAATTTCTTAGGTGAAGACATTAAAAAGATTTCAATGAAGGGCCGCCGGCTCAAGAAGATGAAGACATGTCAAAGGATAATACTAATGGTGAAGTCCAAGATGTTCAAGTGGAGCCAACTCAACCACTTTTAAAGAATTGAAGATATGCTACAAGCCATCCTAAGGACCTCATCATAGGTGATGTATCCAAAGGGGTAACATACTCGCTCTAAGCTCCATGATATTTGTGACCATTTTGGATTCATTTCTCATATTGAGCTCTTATTTGGCATGCAAGAAGAACTCAATCAATTTGAGCGCAACCAAGTTTAGCACATTATTCCTAGGCTCCATGATAGACCAATTATTGGTACTAAATGAATCTTTAAGAATAAGTTGGATGAGTTAGAAAATGTTATATGAAATAAAGCTGGGTTACACCCTGATCAGGAGAAACCTGTGCACAAAAAGTATTGTTTTGAAAAGTGTGTGCTTTGGCTTCCTCGATACTTCCGTTATAGCACAGTGGTTAAACGAGTCGAATCCACAAGGACGGAAAGTGATAGAAATTTTATCAGTATATTCATGTTTGTGTTAACAGTTCTTCTATGGGGCTGTTTGGTTGCAAGGAAGTGGGCGAAAGTAAGAAAATAGGGAAGTATAATTGATCACTTCCCTATCTATTCAAACACCGGAAAAGGAAAATAAGAAAACCCCTTTTCCTTTTTGCTTTTTTCTTTTACACAATCATTTTCTCACTTTCAGAGTGCTACAGTTAATTTTGTCATCATGTAAATCTTATTTGTAATAAGTTGTAACACAAAATAGTTACTTTTTTGATCATGTAAATTTTACTTGCATTCTAATTACAGTCCGTGTTTTATTTTTCTTAATTAATTTTTATTTTAATATTATTTTATGGTCAACTTTGTAGTCAACTTTTCCACTTTCAGTTTCACATTACCATCCAAATATCAGAAAAGACAAAATATTTTTCAAACCACACTTCCCAACAACATCCAAACAGCGAAAAACTTACTAGCCAATTTCCAAGTTCCAAAGGAAATTATTACCACTTCCTCACTTCCACCCTTGACCAAACAGGCCCTATGTTTTAAAGAATGAAAATAAAAGAAAACAAAGAATAAAAGAGAATTGTATGGTGAAAACAAAGATAGAAACATTGAAGAGAAGATATTTGTGATTTTTGAAATTATTTCTAAAACAAAGTAAATAGGAAAGAAAACTCATTGCTACTAACTACTAATGGCTGCACTAACCATGCTAACCTCTTAGTAATAGCTGCCTTACATGTATCCTTGGCCATTACTAGTCCTTGGTTTAAAGAGCTTTTCAAAGTATAACCCATAAGATCACTTTCACATCCAACTCAACAATAAGTGCAAGGTATAATTAAACCATCAAAACTAAACTAAAGCAAGTAAGAAATAAAGTAATATTAACTTGTTAGAGAGTTAGATATTCAAGTATTAGAATCCATCGTCATAAGCCATCAATGGCTCTTACAAGAATAAGGCCAAGTAGAGGCTATTAGATTCATATAGATTATCAAGTATGGAGTTAACAAGTTAGTGGTTAGTTGTCATGAGAGAAAAATTAGCTAAATATGTAAAGAGTTAGAAAAGAAGCAAAAAGAGATAAAGAAAAAAACCTTTTATAGAGTGTCTCCATTACAAGAACTTTCTCTTCTATTTTATGATCACTATCTTTCCTATTACATGATCTATAAAATAAAAAATACAAAAGAAAAAGAAGAAGAAGAATAAAACTACCCTAAGGAGAAGAAATCTACCCAAAAATCTCTCTTTTTCCCTGAGCTTTAAAAATTTCAAGGTATTTATAGGCAAAAGGGTGCACCAGGTAGAGTGTACGGAGTCATGCGTCGAAACTTGACGCACGACTCCACAGTATGGATGCAAAAGTACCCATGATCGTGTTTCCACAGCCATACTATGGTCAGGCGTGCAGCGCCAAAGTCTGTAGGTCATGGCTGCTCTGATGTCAGGGTACGTGCTGCTACTTCCTTGTTTTCTGCTCCCTGCAGTAGCAGAATGGGCTTCCACAGTCAATGGCTCTATTAGAATCTAAAAATCATAAAAATAAATGGGATTTTTATCTTCTTCTTCATCCCACAGTATGAACCTAGAAACATACAAGAAAATTAATATTTAGCAGAATTTTATAAAGAACGAGTGTAAAAGTGTGGTATGAAATATGTAATATTGGAGACTAATCACACCCCACACTTCTGTTTTGCTTGTCCCAAGCAAAACAGAAAAACTAAGAAAATTATCACACCACTTTCGCAGGTGATACGATTGCACTAAGCATGTATAATAAACCGTTAAATCTCTAAGTTTTTCCTAGAGGAGGAGTTTTATCTCCTTTTCAGCAGATTACACCCACAAAATCTATAAAGAAAGAAATCAAGTGTTAATATTTTGAAAACACATTTTGAAAGAGAGAAGTGTTGAAATATTTTTGCAGAAAATTTAAGCGATCCAAGGTCATAGGTTAACCAGAAATTATTCTTTTTTAAACTAAATTTAAATGCAAAATCTTGTTATAAATTAAATGTAAAAATTTAAAATTGAATTGAGTCTTTGACCTTTCATAAAACTCTTAGAAAAAAATATACTTTATGAACTGTGAAAATTTTTGGGATATTGACTCTAACTTTCGTGCCATTTATTTGTATTTATTTATTTTTCTTTCCTCAGTTTTCTTAGACTTTCTTATTTACCCAGGTAGTGTGCCTTTATTTACCCAGGTAGTGTGCCTTTAATCGGGCTTAAAGACTCGAGTAAACAATGCCACAAAATTAAAGGGGATTATTTTAATTTTTTTCATCTTTTTAAGCGTGAATAATCACGCGTCCTAAGGCATAATTACCTAGCTTCAATAAGTAATTTTTATTATCATCATTTTTTGTATATATTTTTTTATGACATTTTCAGTCTTTGTTTCAATACCAAAAAATTATAAAGTGTGAAGTGGATATATCTAAGACAAAATTTTAAGATCAAATTATCTTTTCAATCTTACTTTCTTATCCAAAAACATAAATATGATCTATTATTTTGACTCGATTTAAAAGTCATAATTTTAGGTCTTCTTAATTTCTAAGATAATCTTAATTTTCTTTAAAATAAATTAAAACTATTTCTCTTATTTCAAAAAGTTTTGTAAAAAGAAAAGAAAAGGATTTTTATACAAAAGAAAAATCTAAAAATTTTCTAAAAGGAAGTGTAAAAGAAAGAAAGTTTAGAATAACCCACGTTAATAAACCCTCCCCCACACTTATCTCATGCATTGTCCTTAATACATCGTGAATCAGTATATACATGAAACAAATGGAAAGAGAAGAAAAATTACCTCATAGTGGTGGTTCTGATGGTGGTCTGATTGGACCAAGCGTTGCTACCCAATCAAGATAATGTGGTGGCTCACAAAAATCACCTTTATTGACCTCTTTTCTATTTATATATTTACAATCTCCAATATTAATAGGATCATGTAAGATCCTATCATGAAAATTATTCCCTTTATATGATCAATCTTGGAAGATCATCACTGAGTCATTCTGGTCAATACCTTGATCCAACAATAGAATGTGATGTTGTGGAATGGATGATTTGGGCTTTGAAATGAAAAGTTCAGGAACCAATACTAACTCGGAAAAATCATCTTTGAATTGGGTCCAAATGAAAAAATTTAATTTCACATTTTATTCCCATCAATGAGATGTGACTATCCAAAGAAGTGGTTCAATTTCAAAACCATGGATACAGGAATCAATGTTGGCTCGGGAAATGAATCCAACTTAGGTAAAGATGCCAGAGTCAGTATAGATTCAATGATTGGAATTGAATCACAAAGTTGTGGGTCAGATTCACATTTATATTCAAGTTCAATTTCATTGAAATGAAAACTTGCTAATTTGTCAATAGGTTGATATTGGTCAAGTTCAAGGTTTTGTGATAAAATTGAATCTTGGTCAAAGACTTCAAGATTCCATAATTCTTGATTTTCATCAATATGATTAGAAGTGTTAGGAACAGTCAAAGATTGGGTAGGGAGAGTTTTCTTATTCCTACACATGTTATTCCAATCGACAAGTCTAGCTTCTATCATATTGAAAGGATCGCTTTGGAATTGAATCATGGATTCCGTACTCTTTTCTAAGTCGGTATGTTCTTCTTGCTGTGAGACTTGAAAAATGGAGTAACGATTTTGGATTTGAAAACTTTGATGGGATTTTGAGTGTTCTAGATTTTGAATTCGTAGCTCGAGTTCCTCTAAGGCTTTCATCCTCTATTCCCTGTCAATTGTTCTTCTAATGGTTGTTCAGAAAAAGGAGTATATGAAACTGGATGTTGGTAAGATGGTTGACCATATGACTCGGAAGAGTTATATCCCCACTAACTCTGTGAAGAGTGGTGATAATTATTCCAGTCTTGTTTATAGTATTTGGACTGGGGCATATATTGATTCGGATAAGACTAATTTGGCATACTTAGTTGGTTAGAGTTATGAAATACCAGGTTGATAATATCTGAGTCAAAATAGGTCAGAGTGAAGTATGGATCACTATATGCATTAGAATAATTATAATTGTAATCCATAATACAAAGATGTTAAAAAAAAAGAAAACAAAAAAAAACAAGCAAATAAAATAATCGAACAAAGAAAAGAAAATTTCAAAAATAAGTCTATACTAGGGTTGACCTACACCTAGACTCCTAACTGGTTAGATTGTCCACGGGGGATACATTGTAGAAATCTGACCACATGTTAATCAGCCAGATTGGGGTAAGATCAGTGGGAGATATCCATGCCGGAGCAAGGGGCCTAATTATGCCAAACCAGTATTCTTTGAGGTTTTACCTTTTAATCCCTAACCTTTGATACCAATGTGACAAGAATCAATTTCTAACAACTTTCTCCTTAGGTCAGTCTCTTAAATGAGTCTGAGATGTCCCTAGGGGCCAATATCTAGATAGTTTTACTTAGACTTGGGTTGTGTGAGTGGGGAGGAAGTTTTGGGCTAAGGGAGGGTAATGACTTCCCCACCTTATGTTATAGCGGGATATGCCTTTAAGTTTAATTCATGCAAGTGTGTAATATAGATAAGAATGAATACACAAAGCGAATAAATCACCCATGTATTTGTCCTTACTATATGTAATACTCCTAATCTAATAATACTGTATTTTAATTTTTCACAAGTATTTATTTTGATTTACCGATTATTTTTAATTAATCAAGTTAATTTATTTCTCTCTTGATTATTATTGTTGAGTATGCAAATTATTTTCTGATAGTAAATAGCAAATTATTCTTCCATTATTATTTATTATTATTTCTATTAGTGTTATCTTTATTTTATTGTCGGTGTTTATTAATTAATATTAATATTCTATTATTTTGTAATTAAGTATTGCGAGTTGTTATTGGTATTATTAATACTATTATTTTGATTAGGTAATGTTGCTACTAATGTTGGATTATTTTGCAGTGGTATATTTCCTTACCCTTGATTCCTATTCATGCCATATTCCCTTGTATCCTTGTGCCTACCCGTTATCCTCTTTTGATCCAATACCCATTGGTGACCTATACCCGATATCTATATCCGTTTGGATTCCATAACCCATTACCCGTTTCTATTTTCCTAATCCAAACCCATTTGGATCAAACCCACTACCCGTTACTCTATTTGGATCAACCCGAAACCCATTCCTAATCCAACCCGCTACCCATACCCAATAATCCATCTTATATATATGATTCTATTTCCTAATCTATTTTAATTCTAACCCTTAAACCAAAACCTAGATCTAAACCTAAACACCACACTAATCTCCTCCTCCCCAATAGCAGCAGCCGCCTCTTCTCTTGATGGCTGCAGCATCTCCTCCCATGTCCAGGCCTGCAGTCGTCTTCTTCTCGGATCAGCACGGCAGCCCACCAGATCCAGCGGCACTCACCACCACAGCCCCTTGGCGGCGCGCCACAGCAGGCCAGATCCAGCAGATCCAGCCCTTCACCAGACCAGCAGGCCGCCCCTGCAGGGATCCAGCACGCGAGGAACAGCCACGGCGACAGCAGCGAATCCCCTGTTGACCGAGCACCACACATCCAGCAGCAAGATCAGCAGCAACGGCAGCCAACAACAGGACTTGGCAGCACCCAGACGCGCCCAGATCCAGCCGAGTTCCACAGCAGTCCAGATCTGGACAACAGCAGCACCTGCAGTTCAGATTCAGCGCGCAGGCAACGAGCGAGCAGTCCGTTCTCCTGATCCACGCCAGGCCGTCGTCGGAGACCAGCACGGTGGCCTCCTCCAGCTCCTTGGCCACCCTCCCGTGCAGTCCGTTGGCGAAGAACCGCACCACAGCGACCATGGCAGCGACTCGCCCGGCGACGCGCACAGCAGATCCAGATTCAGACCAGCAGCACAAGCAGCAGGCGAGCGGCGATTCCAGGCCCTTCCGGCGAGCGCGAGACCTCCAGATTGCAGCCAAGTCTTCCCCAGGACCCTGGCTACCGTCCTATGTAGTCCGACAGCGAAGAGCGGCACCACAGCGTCCACAACGGCGACTCGCCCGGTAACGAGCAGATTCCCCAATGTGAGTGTATTCTCTTCCTCCTTGATTTCCTCGTATTTATGTACATCGATTTAATTATATTTTCATGTGTACATGTACATAGATTATAGTAGTGATTGTGTATGTTGGTATGTGTGCAAGAAGAGAGGGCATATATGTGTTTTATGGTGTGAGAGAGCAGGTATCAGTATGCCCTGTTTCTGGCTGTCAGAGGCCTATTAGTCGACTAATCCCCTTTATTAGTCGACTAATGGCCCTGTTAGTCGACTAATATATGCCACTAGTCGACGAACCCTCCTTCCAGAATATGTTGAACTCTCTGTATCTTTCTGCTGGTCAACTTGACATGTTTAGTAGTCGACTAATAGACTTATTAGTCGACTATACCTTACCCTCAAGTCGACTAATCATCACCCCCTAGTCGACTTACCCTCTTCTAATAGTCGACTACACTTCCCCTAGTCGACTTATAGATGACTCTAGTCGACTAATATTGGCCTGTCAGCTATGTGTAGTTTCTTTATTGGATGTAGGCCTTACCCATGGATTATGTGATGGGTATAGATGGATGTACATGACTATTGATGGATGGATATGATTCCTAGAGATAGATATGGGTGGTACTGACTTGATATAATAGAACTTAGATGCATGTATATGTTGTGACACCGAGTGTTGGGATATTACGATTGATCTTAATAGAAGTGGTGATTGTGAAGACTTGGGAATCAGATTAGATTGCTAGAGTGAGAGAGCTGTGCCTGATTATGGTTATGGTTGGATAAACAATTATTGAATCAGATTACTAGATGTGTAATGGAACTTGATGATTATGGAACTATTGGAATATGAGTTGTTTGTAATGACGTTGGATTGATCTGGGACTTATATTATTTGCATTGAATGATGATCAGTAATTAGACCAGACTTTATTAGTGAGTAATCGAGGACATATCAGATATGACTGGATTAGTCGAGTTGTGACTTAGATTGATCTTGAGTTGGAGGTTATCCAGAATCTATATTCCTTATATTGGAGTCTGACTTGTTTTGAGATGAGATTGACGTTGTTGGCATTTGAGATTCATTAGATGATATGTCGTGATATTAAGTATCAGTAGTAGCTATTCTATATTGTAGTTGATCGAGGACATATTGGATGTGATCTTAACTTACTAAAAGATTATGACGATTGGATTGGCATATGGACTTATTCAGAGTTGGACTGAACTTATGTTATAGATGATATTGGATTTACATCTTTATGATTAAGCCCGATCTGCATTAAGATGAGATGATATGTTTCAAGTAGAGTACTTTCCAGACTTGATATTCATTTATTGGTGATGACTTGATGATGATTCATTCAGAGGTTGATGTATACTTGTTATGATGTTAGAGACTGGATTACTTCAGTTATCAGAGATGGCTTATTATGATAGTGAGTCTATTTGATATCAGTGATGATGTACTTCAGAGTTACCAGATAGCAGTTATCAGTTATCAGTAGATTGATTACCTTTTGATGATAACACAGGTGAGAGTTTAGTTGGATATTGGTGTACTGAACTTAACTGGTCATGCCTGGCACCTGACTGATAAACCTAGTATTCAGATTACTGGAAGTTACGGGAAATGATTGTTTGACCGTAACCACGGTACAGTTCTATTGTTCATCGTATACACGGTTACTGTTACTGTTACTGTTACTGTTACTGTTACTGTTACTGATATTGTTCACCGTGTATACGATTACTGATTGACTGTTACTGTACTGATATTGTTACCGTCCCGTAGCATCCCAGTAATTGGAATGGCATAAGATATTGATTGTCACTAATGGCATTACCTCACTGACTGTGCACTAGACACCTTTTACTGGACCTTGACATATGACTGTATCACTGTTACTTGACATCTAGTACTCCTGTACCCCCTGTATCCATGTCCCATGTACTGTTGACCTGTTAATAGCACAGTCAAACTGGCGGCGGTTTGCCGCCTGGTGTCGGGATTGACGAGGATGTATCCCACAATCGTGCTAGCGTCCGGCGGATCTTGAAAGGAACTAAGTACCACGTGGAGCAAAGTGCCACACCATACACATGGTGGGGGCCACCTCTTGAATCCACGGGGGCCACCTCTAGAATCCTGTTTCCCTCAGAGCAAAGTGCCACACGGAGCAAAGTGCCACACCATACACATGGTGGGGGCCACCTCTTGAATCTGTGGGGGCCACCTCTTGAATCTGTAGGGCTATCTATTGTACGTGACGCCTGGTGTTAGCGTGATATTGCATTCTCAGTGCCTATTAGCATCCACACGCACTTGTATGATGATAACCCCTAGGATGCATGTTATTTGGTTCTCTTTCCCTATTCGAACAATGATACCCGCATATCGGAGTTCGGATGAGTTCTACTGGATGTGCGGGCTCCAGGGTGGACTGTCGGATGTTGTGGGACGCCGGTGGGAAAGTGATAAAGATAACGTAGAACATTACTGATTGTTATTGAATGAATTGAATGAATACATTGTGTTATGCCCTGAATGGTTACCCCTGCCGTATGACACATGACTTATACATGATTGTAACCAGGACCACATGATTGTAACCAGGACCAGATTTATGACCAGACTTGGATACCAGTTTAGTGACATGTGATGGATACCTATTTGACATTGATTGCATATTTACAGTTATGCCATTTGTCTGCTACCTGTATTCATGTTTTTTTATCATATGTGTTACTGTTCAGTTATTTATTGTATTATTTAGTATTTCTATCTGCAGTTGTTCTTACTATTATATATGCACATGGTTTCTTCTGCACGAGTTCTTTCCCCTTTACACACACACTCATTATGGTCGCGTTCTGACGACCCTGGATTTGCACGTCCAGATATTGGACGGTTGTTCTAATGTGCAGGTATTCGATGAGACGATACGCCTTGCGAGGAGCTTGGCTCCTCTTCCTTTGATTCTGGTATACTTGCATTTTTATTCTTGTTTCCTATATATCACCTTTGACTTCTGTTCAGCTGCCATTTTCTTCCTGTTATTCATTGCTATCATGTGTAGTCTTATATGTATTATTGTAGTGGTCCTTGATTATTATAGTTCTGATTATAGCTTGTTCAGGTTACATTTTAGGCTTAGCGTATATACGTGGGGTATTTTCCTCGCGTATATACGTCGCCATAACGTCTCCGTATCTTTAGGATCGGGGTGTTACACTATATGCAATGTAATATGTACACCTCGGTCTAGATCACAACAACAGAAGAATAAAATATAATATATTGGAATGAAAATTAACACGTGCCTAGATGCAAATGTCTAAACCGTTTTAAACATCTAATTATCGTATTTTAGTTTTTTAATTATTATAGTACACATGTAATATAAATAGAAACTAGCAGCAGAATATAGCAATATATAAGAATTTACCTAACCATACAAAAGCAAGTGCGGATTTCTGTAACGCTAAAAATTTGACCTGCACACCAAAAATAAAGAAGAAAAGTTAACAAAAATGTGAGATCAAATCGTTCCCATCCCCGACAACCGTGCCAAAATTTGATTGGGGAAAATGATTATAAAAAGTGTCGTTTAGAAATCAAGAGTTAATGTGTGTGTGCTTTGACTTCCTCGATACTTCCGTTATAGCATGGTAGCTAAACGGGTCGAATCCATAAGGATGGAAGGTGATAGAAGTTTTATCGGTTTATTCATGTGTGTGTTAAAAGTTCTTCTATGTTTTAAACAATGAAAAGAAAAGAAAATAAAGAATGAAAAGAGAAGTGTATGGTGGAAATAAAGATAGAAACATTGAAGAGAAGATATTTGTGATTTTTGAAATTATTTCTAAAATAAAGTAAAAAAAGAAAAGAAAACTCATGGCTACTAGCTACTAATGGCTCTACTAACCATGCTAATCTCTTAGTAATAGTTGGTTCACATGTTTTCTTGACCATCACTAGTCCATGATTTTAAGAGCTTTTCAAAGTATGACCCATAAAATCACTTTCATATCCAACTCAACAACAAGTGCAAGCGACACATAAACTATCAAAACTTAACTAAAGCAAGCATGGAATAAAGTAATGTTATCTTGTTAGAGAGTTAGATGTTAGAGTGTTAGAATCCATCATCATGAGTCATCAATGGCTCTTGCAAGAGCAAGGCCAAGTAGAGATTATTAGATTCATGTGGATTATCAAGTAAGGAGTCAGCAAGTTAGTGGTTAGTGGTTAGTTGCCATGAGAGAAAAACAAGCTAAACATGTAAAGAGTTAGAGAAGAAGTAGATAGAGATAAAGAAAGAACCTTTCATAGAGTTGAAAGTACACCTAGAGAGGGGGTGAATAGGTGTACCGCTAATCTAATGAACTAAATGCAGAAATTAAAAATAAATTGCAACTACACTTAATGCAACCAACAAGTGTAGCTGAATTTCCGGTGAAGGGCTCTGGACTAACTCCTCTTGATTCCTTTGAATAAGAGTTGAGGCGCTATATGAAGCTCTCGTGGTTAAGCACAAGTGAGGTACACACAAACAAGCCAAGCATATAAGTATGATATGACAATATGAAATGATGCAAGGCACAAAGTAAAGAGAGAGAGAGAGAGTGTGTGTGTGTGTATGTAGAGTCAATGGATCAAACGCAAACAACGAGATTTGTTTCGAGGTTCGAGCACCCAGCTCTACGTCCCCGCCTTCACCGAGAAGGATTTCTAATCCACTAACTTGTCCACCCAGGACTCCCACACAGGGAACCTCCACTGAGGATTTTGGGGCAAATATAACCGGGAGAACCTAACTCCTCTCTCAACCAATACAATCTCTCACTAGAGGCAACACAATCACCACCTCACACAAGAGGGGTAGGCCCTTAGCCAAACAATCACAATCCACCTCTTCACAAAGAGGGATTCAAATCCAACATCAACTCCACCTCTCACTAGAGGGAGCAAACCACAACCTCAACCTCTCACCAGAGTGAACCAACCACCACTCCTAGATCAACTTCTACCAAAGAGGGATACAACAAGTAAGGAGGGTTACAACAAGGTGGTCTATCTCAACCACAAACAATTTTTCCCACAAATACAAGATCCTATAGATAGGATAGGAGATATAGCTCAAGTGTGGAAAACAAAGAGTTTGGAAATCAAAAACTCAAAGAAAAACTCTAGGGAAAACTTTAGATAGAATAGAAAATAAAGATCAAATCAATTCCCAAAGATTTTTCTTTTCAAATGATTTTCCAACTCTTTTTTAAAACAAATAGAGATAGATCTTTTTGGCTCTAAAAACACTTTTGAAAACTTGTAATTAAACACTAGCGAAGCTCTGAATTTTGGCTCTTGAAAAACTTAGAGAAAAACACCTCTCAATGGGGTATAAATAGCCCCATTGGAAAACTAGCCGTTGGGGCTGATTTTCAGCCCTGGCGGCTGGCGGTCGACCGGCCCGGTCGACCGCCAACGGTCAAAAATTTGACCGTTGGAACTTCGATCGACCGCCCGGTCGACTGTCCTAATCCAGAGAGCAAATACTCTCTGGCCGGTCGATTGCTCGGTCGACCGTCCAAGCCTTACGGTCGACCGCTCGGTCGACCGGCTCAAGTGGCTAGCCAGCGTGCACGTTTTATGCACGTCAGTCGACCAGTCCAGTCGACCGACTCTGGGTCCGGTCGACTGGCCAGGTCGACCGCCAGAGCCTGGCAGGCTGCATATTGGGACTGAAAACTTGGGTTTTAATTTTTAAAATAAATCCCATAAAACTTCTAAAATTTCACAAAAATAAGTTCTAACATTATATTTGATATACAAACACGTGTGAAAAATTTCAACACATATTTCAAACTTTTTGAACCATTTTTGTGTAATGGAATATTGCCGAAAACCAAAATCTGTATTTTTTGAAACTTAGATTTTTGAATTGAAAATACGTTTTGTCCAAAACCCATCCAAATACAAAAATATGATACTTAAACACTTTGAAGCATGTTGCATATGGACATAAGTCCAATATATATGAAACATATATATGTATCCATGTTTTTGACTTAAAATACGAAAATACGTTTTGTTAAAATACCAAAACATCAAATACATGAGTAGGCATATCAAACTAAGTTTGTTTAAATAGTTGAAGCATAGATGTATATAGAACAAATCTAATATACATTAAATCATGTAAACTTGTATTGATACTATCTATTCATGAAAACCAAGATCGGTTAAACAAAAAACCGAAAACCAAAACATGAAAACTAGAAACACGTGTGTATGTGTGTTGTGAACTTGAGCATATCACACTATCTAATCTTTACAAATGGATCTAAAACAAAAACTAAACTAGATACCGAGGTCTTCTTGACGAACTCCATCTTCAAGCCGACTCGATCCAAACCGTGATCCACCGAGCTTGACTCAAACGAGTGCTATATATGATCTTGATGCTCGGGCTCTGGAATCACCATGTGAAAGACTTCAAAACTCCTTTGTTGAAGCTAATCACCTACTAATATCTTGATTAAGAATCTGAAACTAAACATCACAAGATTATTAGTAAACATAACTACATGAGTTAATCATCATCAAAACTAGAGTGGAAGGCCTCTGGGCCAACAATCTCCCCCTTTTTGATGATGACAAAACTCATGAAGTTATATATGCATGGATTAAAGTTAAGCTTCAAGGAAGTTCCCCCTTAACTCATGCACAGCAATAAACAATAAAATATGTGCAATGAATATTAAACATGAAAATGCATAGACACGCATAAAATAATGAAATGTATAAAACATGTTCTGATACCAATTGAAAGGTAAAACTTTATTACCAAATAAAAAAACATGCTTTTGATACTAAAATAAATTATTTCTTCTTTTCATAAACATGTTCTTTAAATAATGCTTTTGATACCAATATTAAGTAATGCTCTTGATACCAATAAAAAACAAACTAATAAAAAATAAACTATGTTTCTAGATACTAGTATTCATGTTCTTTAATACCAATATCAACAAAACATAAAACAAACATGCATATAAACTCAAATACTTCTCCCCATTTTTGTCAATCATCAACAAAGGGGTCAAAGAAAACAATAAAAAATAATGTTCTTCCCCTTTTTGTCTAAAACAAAAATGATATCAATAAGGGTTGAAATCAAAACCAATATGATACCAATTAAAAATATGTTAATGTAGTGCATTATGATACCAATTGAAAGTGAACATATAAAAATTTAAGAAATGTCAATATCAATTGAAGGTAAATAAGGCATTGAAAACAAATCTCAATCATCATTTTTATACCAAAATGAAAACATATTAGGTAAACTTGATACCAATTGATAGTAAAAAAATTTTGATACCAATTGTAAGTAAACAAATAAAATCTTGATACCGATTTAAGATATTTTTCTTTATAAGCATATGATACCAAATTAAAAAATAATATTAATTTTTCGATCATTTTTCATCATAAAGTATGGGAGTGGAATACAAAACTAATGGTAAACAAAATACCAATTGAAAGATGAAATACGAGTTTTCTCTCCCTTTATGAAATACCAAATAAACAATGCATAAGCTTGTATTAGGATATCAATTGAAAACTAATCAATTGAAACATAATAGTCATTAAAAAAAATCAAGCTTAGCATAATCAAAAATTTGTGCTCAAAAATATAGAGATATAATAAGCACAAGTAAAGCATATATATGTATGAAAAATTTAATACCAATCGAAATTGATACTATTTGAAATGAAAGCATACACATATAAAAACTTATGAGTATACAAAATGAATGTCAATATTGATACCAATTGAAAAAATTCATTGATACCAATTGAAAACACAATAAAATCAAGTGTATATCTCATATTTCTTTCCACCCATTTCATGCACATGTTTAAAAGGATTTTCAATATGAACATATAAGGCATGGTCGCCCAACCAACCGCCCGTAAATGGATAGGGTTTTCAAAAATAAGTTTGAGAATAAAATATGTTTGAAAACTCTACCATGTGAAGAATACGAACTAGTTAAAAGAAAAATTTGTAAACTAGTACGAAATCCTTCAAGTAAGGAATAAAACAAAAATATTTTTCATGAAAAACATGTAAATCACTCAACAAATGACACTCAAAAGATATAAAGCTCATATATAACTCATGAAAACAAAATCATGAGAAAACTAATAAAGTGAGTGTACAAGTGTTATGTGAGACATATCATCATGAAAATATTCAATTAAGCTCAATTATGAAAATTCCTTAAAAATATGAAAATCATCAAAACGATTTAATCTTCAAGGCATATGTATGTCATGTACAAACTAAAGAATACATACATATCCAAAACATAACGAGTCCACAAAAGTATATGCATGGAGGCACGTGGCTCAAAGGATGTATATGTATAGACAATAGTTTAGACAAAATAGACATATACATGAAGTTAAACATATGAACATGAAAAAACATGTATAAAATGGGAATACATGTCAAATGCATGAATCATCAAAACTAGGCTATACTAGTACATCTAATGAATACAAATGAGCGTTTAAGCACAAACATGTAATAATCTATTTGTGGCTCATAAGTTGTACAAGTATATATCAAACATCTAAACATATATTTAAATCATGAAGCATAGAAATCAAAACAAAAATTCATATGATCATTATGACAAAAACATATGCATTAGATTCACGATATACGTGATAGCTAAAACATGGAGAGAACACAAAATATGGGTCCATATTAAACATGGGTGTCTCAAATAATTAATCATGTATAATACTAATCTAATAAACATGGCATATAGCATGATGAATATTTAAAAACATGACATGCTAGAAATCAATAATATGAAGAGCATGTAAACAATAAATAGGAGTTAGAGATTGTTACCAAAACCTAGAAGGAAACTCTCCAAGTCTTCAAAACACGGTGGTCCTCCCACCAAAACTCCCCTTGAAAGTGATGCATCCAAACAGTCCTCATGAAGCTCGGAACGCATCCACCTTAAGGCACCAATACTCTTACGTCATGCGAGAGCCCACACCTACATCAAATACAATAGGGGTGGTCTTTGGTACCCATACTCTTTTGGGTCTATGGGGGTTAGTTCCTTTCCTAACCCAAACAAACTTATTTGCTAAATTTACATCATGTATCTTATCATAGCAAAATTTAGTAAGGTGGCCCTTACATCCACAATATGTACAAGTGTACACATGAGCATACATCGTGTTGTGTGCATAAACGTGTGAAGCATGTGTATGCCGTGGATGGTGTGCATGCATAAATGGAACTTGTTTCTTTCGAAACAAAGATTCCAAACGTGTATGGCTCAAAACACAATGGCTCAAAGTGGAGCCCAAACAATCCATATTCTTCTTTATTAGTTTTATATCATTTTCAATTAAAGAAGAAGTGGGGCATGCAATAGGTGAGCTAGGTGAAGCTACATAAGCATGGAAAACATGTGAATCTAAATCATTTTTCAAAGATTCATTTTTCTTTAAACAAACTTCTAAATCCTTCGAAATTGAAGCAGTTTTTATTTTCAAAGAATCATTCTCTTTTACTACAAAATCAACTTTTGAAGATAAGTTTTCATTTTTATTCAAAATTATTTCACAATCATTTTTATTTTTCAAGAATTCATTTTCTTTTAGGGTAAGATCTAGTTTAAACTTCAATGAATCCCTCTCATTAGAAATCTCCACTTTCTCTTGCAAAACAATCTCAATTCTTGAAGACAACTTTTTATTTTCTTCTTTTAAAACAAAACTATCCTTTTTCAATAGTTTGTATTTAAAAATCAAATTTTCACAACTTTTAGCAAGTTCATCATTCATGGCTTGTGCCTCTAAACACTCATTGCAATATGAACTAGAACTAGTATCTAGTTGAGATTCCGATTGTACCTCAAGAGAGTCATTCCCTTGGACCATGAAGCAATGTTTATCGAACTCATCTCTTCTAGATCTCCTCTCGATAATCTTTGGTAGCTCGGGAGAATCAAAATTCTCCATACTGCAAAAGTCGACTCATAGTGAGAAAACACATGTAAATATTCTTTGTGAAGAGATGCTCTAAGTGCCTTTAGGGCTATTGCATTGGCCTCTATATGCTTGCTATCACTAAGGTAGGATTCCTTGATAATGGCAAGGTGAACCTTATATCCTAGGGCTTTCAAATGACAACCCATCATAACCTTCCAAATATCAAGTCTAGAGATATCAAACATAGGAGGGCTATCCATGAGTGTAAACTAAATGTGTGCAAATGCAAATGTAAATATAGATTAGCAAAATCAAGATCACACTCCTAGGTGGTTAAACCAAATATCAGGAGCGTAGGCTCTGATACCAATTGAAAGTACACCTAGAGGGAGAGTGAATAGGTGTACCGCTAATCTAATGAACTAAATGCGGAAATTAAAAATAAATTGTAACTACACTTAGTGCAACCAACGAGTGTAGCCGAATTCCCGGTGAAGGGCTCTGGCTAACTCCTCTTGATTCCTCTGAATAAGAGTTGAGGCGCTATATGAAGCTCTCATGGTTAAGCACAAGTGAGATACACACAAACAAGCCAAGCATATAAGTATGATATGACAATATGAAATGATGCAAGGCACAAAGTAAAGAGAGAGTGTAGAGTCAATGGATCAAACGCAAACAACGAGATTTGTTTCAAGGTTCGAGCACCCAGTTCTACTCCTTGCCTTCACCGAGAAGGATTACCAATCCACTAACTTGTCCACCCAGGACTCCCACACAGGGAACCTCCACCGAGGATTTTGGGGCAAATACAACCGGGAGTACCTAACTCCTCTCTCAACCAATACAACCTCTCACTAGATGCAACACAATCACCACCTCACGCAAGAGGGGTAGGTCCTTAGCCAAACAACCACAATCCACCTCTTCACAAAGAGGGATTCAAATCCAACACCAACTCTGAAAGTACACCTAGAGGGGGGTGAATAGGTGTTCAACTAATCTAATGAACTAAATGCGAAAATTAAAAGCTTAATTGCAACAACACTTAATACAATCAACGAGTGTAGCCGAATTCCCGGTGAAAGGCTCTGGACTAATCCTCTTGATTCCTCTGAATAAGAGTTGAGGCGCTATATGAAGCTCTTGTGGTTAAGTACAAGTGAGGCACACAAACACACAAGCATGTATATAATATGACAAAGTAAAGCAATGCACAAATAAAGAGAGAGAGAGAGAGAGAGTTTAGAGTCAATGGATCAAACACAAACAACAAGATGTGTTTCGAGGTTCGAGCACCGAGCTCTACGTCCCCGCCTTCACCGAGTAGGATTTCGAATCCACTAACTTGTCCACCTAAGACTCCCACACAGGGAACCTCCACCGAGGATTTTGGGGCAAATACAACCGGGAGTACCGAACTCCTCTCTCAACCAATACAATCTCCACCGAGGCAACACAAACACCACCTCACACAAGAGGTAGGCTCGTAGCCAAACAACCATAATCCACCTCTACCAAAGAGGGATACAAATTCAAACTCCACCTCACATAAGAGGGAGCAATACACAATCTCCACCTCTACTAAAGAGGGAGCAAACCACCACTCCAAATCAACCTCTACCAAAGAGGGATACAACAAATCAAGGAGGGTATAACAAGGTGGTATATCTCAACCACAAACCAATTTTCCCACAAATAAAAGATCCTATAGAATAGGATAGGAGATATAGCTCAAGTGTGGTAAATCAAGGTGTTTGGAAATCAAATAACAAAGAAAAATACTTGGGAAAACACTTTGAATATGATAGAAATGAAAAAAAACACAAATATCCCAAATTTCTATTTTTCTTTGATTTTTTCAACCCTTGAAAATAATATAAAGATAGATCTTTTGAAGCTCTAAAATACTTTTGAAATCTTGTATAAACACTTAAGAAAGTAGGAAATTTTCTCTTTTAAAAATCTTAACCAAAATCCCAAACAAATGGGGTTTAAATAGGCCTCCAACAAAAACTAGCCGTTGGGATGAATTGTCAGCTCGGCGGCTGGCGGTCAGCTCTGGCGGCTGGCGGTCGACCGGCCCGGTCGACCGCCAACGGTCAAATTTTTGACCGTTGGAAGCTAGCGGTCGACCGCCCGGTCGACCGTCCCAATCCAGAGAGCAAATGCTCTCGGCCGGTCGACCGCCCACGCCTTACGGTCGACCGGTCGGTCGACCGCCCCCACCCGAGAGTGGGGTACTTGCAGTCGGTCGACCGCTCGGTCGATCGGCCTAAGTGGCTAGCCAGCGTGCATGTTTTGTGCACGTCAGTCGACCGGTCCGGTCGACCGACTCTAGATCCGGTCGACCGGCCCGGTCGACCGCCAGAGCCTGGCAGAAGGCATTCTGGGACAGAAAAACTTAGTTTTTTAATTCATAAAAAATCCCATAAAACTTCTGAAATTCCACAAAAACAGTTTTATCATAATACATTGAAATACAAACTTGTGTGAAAAATTCCAACACAAATTTCAAACATTTTGAACCATTTTTGTGTTATGAAAAAATTACTGAAAACCAAAACCTGTATTTTTCCAAACTTAGAATTTTCAATAGAAAATTCGATTTTTCCAAAACTCATTCAAATACAAAAACATGATACTTAAATACTTTTAGGCATGATGCATATGGACATAAGTCTAATATACATGAAACATATATATATATATATATATATATATATATATATATATATATATATATATATATATATATCCATGTTTTTGACTATAAATCCAAAAATATGTTTCGTTAAAACATAAAACCTAAATACATGAATAGGTATGTCAAACTAAGTTTATTTAAGACATGAAGCATACATGTATATAGAATGAATCTAATATACATAAAACCAAGTAAACTTGTTTTGATATAATATCTATTCATGAAAATCAATATCGGTTAAACCGAAAATCGAAAACCAATATCCAAAACATAAAATGTGTGTGTTGTGAACTTGAGCATATCACACTATCTAGTCTTTACACATGGATCTAAAACATAAACTAAACTAGGTACCGATGTCTTATTGACGAACTCCGTCTTCAAGTCGACTCGATCCAAAACGTGATCCACAGAGCTTAACTCCAACGAGTGCTATATATGATCTTGATACTCGGGCTCTTGAATCACCATGTGAAAGACTTCAAAACTCCTTTGTTGAAGCTAATCACCTACTAATATCTTGGTTAAAGATCTGAAACTAAACATCACAAGATTATTAGTAAACATAACTACATGAGTTAATCATCATCAAAACTAGAGTGGAAGGCCTCTGGGCCAACAATCTCCCCCTTTTTTATGATGACAAAACTCATGGAGTTATATATGCATGGATTAAAGTTAAGCTTCAAAGAAGCTTCCCCTTAACTCATGCATAGCAATAATCAATAAATATATGCAATGAATACTAAACATGAAAATGCATAGGCATGCATAAAACAATGAAATGTATAAACATGTTCTTGATACCAATTTAAAAGTAACACTTTATTATCAATAAAACATGCTTTTGATACCAAAATAAATTATTTCTTCTTTTCATAAACATGTTCTTTAAATAACACTCTTGATACCAAAATTAAGTAATGCTCTTGATATCAATAAAAAACAAACTAACAAACTCAAATACTTCTCTCTTGATACCAAAATTAAGTAATGCTCTTGATATCAATAAAAAACAAACTAACAAACTCAAATACTTCTCCCCTTTTCTAAAATCATAAAACATGCATATAAAACATGGATATAAACTCAAATTCTTCTCCCCCTTTTTGTCAATCATCAACAAAGGGGTCAAAGAAAACAATAAAAAAAAATATGTTCTTCCCTTTTTGTCTAAAACAAAAATAATATCAATAAGGGGTGCAATCAAATATGATACAAATTAAAAATATGTCAATGTAGCGCATTATGATACTAATTGAAAGTGAACATATATGCCAATATCAATTGAAGGTAAATAAGGCATTTAAAATAAATTAGGTAAACTTGATACCAATTGATAGTAAAAAAATTTTGATACCAATTATAAGTAAACAAATAAAATTTTGATACCAATTGAAGGTATTTTTCTATATAAGCATATGATACCAAATTAAAAATCAATATTAATTTTTCAATCATTTTTCATCATAAAGTATGGGAGTGGAATACAAAGCCAATGGTAAACAAAATACCAATTGAAAGATAAAATACGAGTTTTCTCTCCCTTTATGAAATATCAAATAAAACGATGCATATGCTTGTATTAGAATACCAATTGAAAATTAATCAATTGAAACATGATAGTCATTAAAAGTCAAGCTTGTCATAATCAAAATTTGTGCTTAAAAAATATATGGATATAGTAAGCACAAAAAATACATATATGTATGAAAAATTAGATACCAATCAAAATTGGTACTATTTGAAGTGTAATCATACATACATAAACAACATAGATATGAGTATATAAAAAGATGTCAATATTGATACCAATTGAAAAAAATCCAATGATACCAATTGAAACAACAATAATATTAAGTGTATACTTCATAATCCTATCCACCCATTTCATGCACATGTTTTAAAAAGATTTTCAATATGAACATACAAGGTATGGTCGCCCAACCAACCGTCCGTAGAAGGTAGGGGTTTTCAAAAATAGGTTTGAAAATATTGTATGTTTGAAAAACTCTACCATAACGAAGAATACCGCAACTAGTTAAATGAAAAAACTTGTAAACTAGTACGAAATCCTTCAAGTAAGGAATAAAACAAAAATATATTTGATGAAACACATGTATATCACATGATCATTAAACATTCAAAATCTATATAGCCCAATCATACTCATGAAAACAAAATCATGAGAAAACAATAAGTGAGGTGGGTGTACAAGATATATGTGAAAACATTATCATGAAAATATGCAATCAAGCTCAATTGAAATTTCTTTAAACATGAAAAAAATCGTCAAAACTAGATTTTCATTAAAACAATTTATACTTCAAAACATATGTATGTTTTGACAAATAAGAAGTAAACATATATATCCCTAAACACAATTGAGTCCATAATAAAGATTTGCATGAAAAGCAAATGACTCAAGGGGTATACATGTATATCTTAAGGTTTGGCAAAATAGACATATACATGAAGTGAAAACACATGATCATAAAATATGTCCAAGATGGGGAATACAAGTAAAATGCATGAATCATCAAAACTAGACTATAGTAGTACATCTAATGGGTACAAATGAGCGTTCAAGCACAAACATATAATGATCTATTTGTGGCCCACTATATGTACAAGTATATATATCCTAGTTTTAATGAAAACTAACATTTAAACATATAATCAAAACATGAAGCATCAAACGAGATATAAATCAACATGATAAACATAAATATGATCATTATGTAAATCCACATGCTATTAGAACTATGATATACATAATAGCTAAACAATGGTGAGAACATAACATATGGGTTCATATAAACATAGGTGATCTCAAAAGCTAAACATGCATATCAATGGTCTAATAATTATGGCATTTAACATACTAATCAAAACATGAAGCATCAAAAAAAAATTATAAATATCCATATGATCATTATGTATATGCATATGCATTAGATCTAGGACATACATATTAGTTTAAAACAAAGTGAGAACACAAAGATATAAGTCCATATTAAACATGGGTGTCTCAAATAACTAACATGTATATCACTAATCTAACTATCATGGCATAATCATAATAATCAATAAACATCAAAACATGCTATAAACAATGATATGAAAGCATGTAAATAAACGGGAGTTAGAGATCGATACCAAAATCGATGAAGGCACATCTCTAGCTCTCCAAACCAAGGTGGTCCTCCCACCAAACTTTCCTTGAAAGTGATGCATCCAAATTGTCATCTTTAGGCTCGGAACGCATCCACCTCAAGGCACCATAACTCTCACGTCATGCGAGAGCCCACACCTAAATCAAATACAACAGGGGTGGTCTTTGGTACCCACACTCTTTTGGGTCCATGGGGGTTAGTACCTTTCCTAACCCAAACAAATTTAGTTGCTAAATTTACATTGTGTATCTTATCATAGCAAAATTTAGCAAGGTGGCTCTTACGTCCACAATGTGTACAAGTGTACACAAAAGCATACAATGTGTGATGTGCATGAACGTGCGAAGCATGTGTATGCCGTGGAGGGTGTGCATGCATAATAGGAACTTGTTTCTTTCGAAACAAAGATTCCAACCGTGTATGATTCACAACACAATGGCTCAAAGTGGAGCCCAAACAATCCATATTCTTCTTTATCAATTTTAGATCATTTTCAATTAAAGAAGAAGTGGGACATGCAATAGGTAAGCTAGGTGAAGCTACACTAGCATGGCAAACATGTGAATCAATATTAATTTTTAAAGATTCATTTTTCTTTAAACAAACTTCTAAATCCTTTGAAATTGAAGCAATTTTTATTTTCAAAGAATCATTTTCTTTTACAACAAAATCAAGTTTGAAGACAAGTTTTCATTTTTCTTCAAAATCATTTCACAATCATTTTTATTTTTCAAAAATTCATTTTCTTTTAGGGCAAGATCTAGTTGGGATTTAAGTGAGTCACGTTCACTAAAAATCTCTTCTTTCTCTTGCAGAGCCAAATCTAGTATAGAAGACAAAATTTCATTTTCTTTATTTAATGCAAAAGTCTTCTTTTTCAAAAGATTATATTTTTTCAATAATTTTTCACACACAATGGATAGTTCTTCATTAAAGGCATTGGCATCAACATAGTCATCACAAGAAGAACTAGAATCATCACAATCTAATTGAGATTTCGAATATACCTCAAGGGAGTCATTCCCTTGGACCATGTAGCATTGTTGCTCGGATTCTCCACTAGATTCATCCTCCGTTTAGATTGGCAATTGAAGCTTGGAGGTGATCAACGTGTTCTACACTGCAAAGGCGGAATCACAGTTAGAAACAAGCATAAGATATTCTTTGTTAAGCGTGATTCTAAGTGCCTCAAGGGCTTGTGCATTGGCCTCTATATGATTGCTATTACCAAGATAGCATTTCTTGGTAGCGTTAAGGAAAACATGCAAGCCTAGGGTTTTCAAATACATGGACATCCTAAATTTTCACATGTCAATGTTGGAGACATCAAACATGGGAGGGACAAGCAATCCATGAGTGTGTGCAAACAATATATGTGCAAATGCAAATGATAGATTAGCAAACCAAGATCACACTCCTAGGTGGTTAAACCAAATATCACGAGCGTAGGCTCTGATACCAATTGAAAGTACACCTAGAGGGGGGTGACTAGGTGTACGGCTAATCTAATGAACTAAATGCGAAAATTAAAAACTTAATTGCAACAACACTTAATACAACCAATGAGTGTAGCCGAATTCCCGGTGAAAGACTCTGGACTAACTCCTCTTGATTCCTCTGAATAAAAGTTGAGGCGTTATATGAAGCTCTCGTGGTTAAGTACAAGTGAGGCACACAAACACACAAGCATGTATATGATATGACAAAGTAAAGCAATGCACAAATAAAGAGAGAGAGTTTAGAGTCAATGGATCAAACGCAAACAACAAGATGTGTTTCGAGGTTCGAGCACCGAGCTCTACGTCCCCGCCTTCACCGAGAAGGATTTTGAATCCACTAACTTGTCCACCTAAGACTCCCACACAGGGAACCACCACCGAGGATTTTGGGGCAAATATAACCGGGAGTACCGAACTCCTCTCTCAACCAATACAACCTCCACCGAGGTAACACAAACACCACCTCACACAAGAGGGGTAGGCCCGTAGCCAAACAACCATAATCCACCTCTACCAAAGAGGGATACAAATCCAAACACTACCTCACACAAGAGGGAGCAATACACAATCTCAACCTCTACCAAAGAGGGAGCAAACCACCACTCCAAATCAACCTCTACCAAAGAGGGATACAACAAATCAAGGAGGGTACAACAAGGTGGTATATCTCAACCACAAACCAATTTTCCCACAAATAAAAGATCCTATAGAATATGATAGGAGATATAGCTCAAGTGTGGTAAATCAAGGCGTTTGGAAATCAAATAACAAAGAAAAATACTTGGGAAAACACTTTGAATATGATAGAAATGAAGAACAACACAAATATCCCAAATTTCTATTTTTCTTTGATTTTTCCAACCCTTGAAAATAATATAAAGATAGATCTTTTGAAGCTCTAAAACACTTTTGAAATCTTGTATAAACACTTAAGAAAGTAGGAAATTTTCTCTTTTAAAAACCTTAACTAAAATCCCAAACAAATGGGGTTTAAATAAATAGGCCTCTAACAAAAACTAGCCGTTGGGCTGAATTGTCAGCTCTGGCGGCTGGCGGTCGACCGGCCCGGTCGACCGCCAATGGTCAAATTTTTGACCGTTGGAAGCTAGCGGTCGACCGTCCCAATCCAGAGAGCAAATGCTCTCTGGCCGGTCGACCGCTCGGTCGACTGCCCACGCCTTACGGTCGACCGGTCAGTCGACCGCCCCCACCCGAGAGTGGGGTACTTGCAGTCGGTCGACTGCTCGGTCCACCGGCCCAAGTGGCTAGCCAGCGTGCACGTTTTGTGTACATCGGTCGATCGGTCCGGTCGACCGACTCTGAATCCGGTCGACCGCCAGAGCCTGGCAGAAGGCATTCTGGGACAGAAAAACTTAGTTTTTTAATTCATAAAAAATCCCATAAAACTTCTAAATTTCACAAAATATTTTTATCATAATACATTGAAATACAAACTTGTGTGAAAAAATCCAACACAAATTTCAAACATTTTGAACCATTTTTGTGTTATGGAAAAATTACTGAAAACCAAAACCTGTATTTTTCTAAACTTAGATTTTCAAAAGGAAATCCGATTTTGTCAAAACTCATTCAAATACAAAAACATGATACTTAAACACTTTTAGGCATGATGCATATGGACATAAGTCCAATATACATGAAACATATATATATCCATGTTTTTGACTATAAATCCAAAAAATGTTTTGTTAAAACATAAAACCTAAATACATGAATAGGTATGTCAAACTAAGTTTATTTAAGACATGAAGCATACATGTATATAGAATGAATCTAATATACATAAAATCAAGTAAACTTAATTTGATATAATATCTATTCATGAAAATCAATATCGGTTAAACCAAAAATCGAAAACCAATATCTAAAACATAAAACGTGTGTATTGTGAACTTGAGCATATCACACTATCTAGTCTTTACACATGGATCTAAAATATAAACTAAATTAGGTACCGATATCTTCTTGGCGAACTCTGTCTTCAAGTCGATTCGATCCAAAACGTGATCCACCGAGCTTGACTCCAACGAGTGCTATATATGATCTTGATGCTCGGGCTCTTGAATCACCATGTAAAAGGCTTCAAAACTCCTTTGTTGAAGCTAATCACCTACTAATATATTGGTTAAAGATCTGAAACTAAACATCACAAGATTATTAGTAAACATAACTACATGAGTTAATCATCATCAAAACTAGAGTGGAAGGCCTCTGGGCCAACAAACTCCACCTCTCACTAGAGGAAGCAAACCACAACCTCAACCTCTCACTAGAGGGAGCCAACCACCACTCCACGATCAACCTCTACCAAAGAGGGATACAACAAGTAAGGAGGGTTACAACAAGGTGGTCTATCTAAATCACAAACAATTTTTCCCACAAATACAAGATCCTATAGATAGGATAGAAGATATAGTTCAAGTGTGGAAAACAAAGAGTTTAAAAATTAAAAACTCAAAGAAAAACTCTAGGGAAAACTTTAGATAGAATAGAAAATAAAGATCAAACCAATTCCCAGAGATTTTTCTTTTCAAATGATTTTTCAACTCTTTTAAAAACAAATAGAGATAGATTTTTGGCTCTAAAAACACTTTTGAAAACTTGTAATTAAACACTAGGGAAGCTCTGAATTTTGGCTCTTAAAAAACTTAGAGAAAAACACCTCTCAATGGGGTATAAATAGCCCCATTGAAAAACTAGCCGTTGGGACTGATTTTCAGCCCTGGAGGCTGGCGGTCGACCGGCCCGGTCGACCGCCAACTGTCAAAAATTTGACCGTTGGAGCTTCGATCGACTGCCAGGTTGACCATCCCAATCCAGAAAGCAAATGCTCTCTGGCCGGTCGACTGCTCGGTCGACCGTCCAAGCCTTACGGTCGACCGGTCGGTCGACCGCCCCCACCCGAGAGTGGGGTACTTGTAGTCGGTCGACCGCTCGGTCGACCGGCTCAAGTGGCTGGCCAGCGTGCATGTTTTGTGCACGTCGGTCGACCGGTCCGGTCGACTGACTCTGGGTCTGGTCGACCGGCCCGGTCGACCGCCAGAGCCTGGCAGGCCGCATATTGGGACTGAAAACTTGGGTTTTAATTTTTAAAATAAATCCCATAAAACTTTTAAAATTTCACAAAAATAAGTTCTAACATTATATTTGATATACAAACATGTGTGAAAAATTTTAACACATATTTCAAACTTTTTGAACCATATTTGTGTAATGGAAATATTGCCGAAAACCAAAATCCGTATTTTCCAAACTTGAATTATTGAATTGAAAATACGTTTTGTCCAAAACTCATCCAAATACAAAAACATGATACTTAAACACTTTGAAGCATGTTGCATATGGACATAAGTCCAATATACATGAAACATATATATATATATATATATATATATATATATATATATATATATATATATATATATATATATATCCATGTTTTGACTTAAAATATGAAAATACGTTTTGTTAAATACCAAAACATCAAATACATGAATAGGCATATCACACTAAGTTTGTTTAAATAGTTGAAGCATAGATGTATATAGAACAAATCTAATATACATTAAACCATGTAAACTTGTATTGATACTATCTATTCATGAAAACCAAGATCGGTTAAACCAAAAATCGAAAACCAAAACATGAAAACTAGAAACATGTGTGTTGTTGTGAACTTGAGCATATCACACTATCTAGTCTTTACAAATAGATCTAAAACAAAAACTAAACTAGGTACCGAGGTCTTCTTGACGAACTCCGTCTTCAAGCCGACTCGATCCAAACCGTGATCCACCGAGCTTGACTCCAACGAGTGCTTATATGATCTTGATGCTCGGGCTCTGGAATCACCATGTGAAAGGCTTCAAAACTCCTTTGTTGAAGCTAATCACCTACTAATATCTTGATTAAGAATCTGAAACTAAACATCATAAGATTATTAGTAAACATAACTACATGAGTTAATCATCATCAAAACTAGAGTGGAAGGCCTCTGGGCTAACAAGAGTGTCATCCTCCATTACAAGAACTTTCTCTTCTATCCTATGGTCACTCTCTTTCCTATTACATGATCTATAAAAATAAAAAATAAAGAAGAAGAAGAAGAAGAACAAAACTACCCTAAGGAGAAAAAATCTACCCTAAAAACTCTATTTTTCCTTGAGCTCTGGAAATCCTAGTATATTTATAGGCAAAAAGGGGGCACCAGGGAGAGTGTACGTAGTCGTGTGTCGAAACTTGACACATGACTCCACAATATGGCCACAAAAACATGGCCATACTGTGGCCAGGGGCCCAGTCTGCAGGTCATGGCTGCTTTTACCGGGTTGCTATTTCCTTATTTTCTGCTCCCTGCTGCAACAGAATAGGCTTCCAAAATCAATGGCCCTATTAGGATCTACAAATCACCAAATAAATGGGATTTTGATCTTCTTCTTCTTCCCACGCCATGAACCTAGGAACACACAAGAAAATCATTATTTAGTATATTTTATAAAGAATAAGTGTGAAAGTGTGGTAGAAATATGCAATATTGGAGACTAATCACACCCAAATCGAAGACATCGATTTTGAAGAAACCTTTGCACCCATAGCACGGCTAGAAGCCATACGAATGACACTTGCTTTTGCTTCTTTCAAGAATTTTTAATCTTTTTCAAATGGATATTAAGAGTGCATTTTCAAATGATTTTATCGAAGAGGAAGTGTATGATGAACAACCCCCGGGTTTGTTTCTCCTACACATCTGGTTTTTATTTTCAAACTTGAAAAGACTTTATATAGTTTAAAACAAGCTCCAAAAGCTTGGTATGAAAGATTAAGTAATTTTTTTGTTTCTAATGATTTTGTAAAAGATAAAGTAGACACCACATTATTTACAAAGCATGTAAAAAATGATATCTTGATTGTACAAATATATGTTGATGATATTATTTTCTGATCTACTAGTGAAAAGCTTTATAAGGATTTTGAATCATATATGAAGAAAGAGTTTAAAATGAGTATGATGGGAAAGTTCAATTACTTCTTTAAAATCCAAATCAAGCATAGGAGTGAAGGGATCTTCATCAGTTATGCTAAGTATACAAGAGAACTTATCAAAAATTTAGGCTTGAAGATGCGAAAATTAGCAAGACTCTCGTAGCTATCACAACTAAGCTTGATAAGGACGAACAAGATAAAAATATTGACATTAAACTTATGAATGGTAGCTTGTTTTACTTGACGGCTAGTAGGCTGGACATTATGTTTAGTGTTTGTTTGTGTATTAAATTCAATCTTGTCCTAAAAAAATCTCATTTGATTGTAGTAGAACGCATTATTAGATATCTTAAGGGCACTATTGGAATGAGCTTGTGGTATCTGAAAACTGGACAATTTTCTATGACAAGATATTCAGATGTTGACTATGCCGATTGTAGAGCGGATAAGAAGAGCACTAGTAGAACTTGTCAATTTCTTGATAATTACCTCGTTTTATGGTCTTCCTAAAAGTAAAATTTCGTAGTCCTCTCAACCACCGATGTGGAGTATGTTGCAGGCGGAGCTTGTTGAGCACATGTTCTTTGGATGAAACATACTCTCCTTAATTATGATTTGCATTATGATCATGTTAAAATATTCTGTGATAATATTAGTACTATTCACATGATCAAAAAGGCAAATTAATATAGCAAGACTTAGCATATAGATATTCAATATCACTTTCATAGAGATCATTATGAGAAAGAAGATATTGAATTTATTATGTTCCTACCGATGTTTAATTGGCCGATATTTTCACTTAAGCTCTTGACTACAATAGATTTTTTTTCATTTGTAGTGAATTATATGTTTGTACGATGAATATATAATGTTTTGAATTTAAGAGTTAAATTTTCAGTAAAATTAAGTTTTCCTTTTGAGTTTTTCTTTTAAATTGGTACCATAATAGTTTTCAAGTGATCTATTTTCAAATTGTGTTTTGATTTTTTTTTCAAATTAGTATTCCTCTTTTGATGTATGACAAAACGGGGGAAAGTATTTAGAGTTATTTATTTTTTAGCTTGATATTGATTTTCATGAAATTAGTTTTAGTTTGAGATTGCAATTACCTCTTATTCATTCTTTCTCATGTTGTATGTAAATATTTAATTATTGGTATCTATTGGTATCTTATTCTATATTGTTATTAGTATCCTATTCTTTATTTTATACTTATTTTTAAGTTGGTGGTTGAGGCATAGAAGGAGGTTGGCCCGTTTATGCATAATGATCTATATTATCATACTTATACCTATATGCATATGACTTGCTTATTATTGCTACATCTTTTAGTCATGAATATTTTGAACTTGATAGAGAAGAATAATTTCAGGAGAAACTTTCTAAGCTCTTCTTTTTATTTTTTTAAATAACTCATGTGTTTTATCATGATCAGAAAGGGGGAGATTGTTGGCCCAAGGGTACACTCCCCAGTTTTGTTTTGATGATTACAAAACACATGCAGTTATAAGATTCTAATCAAGTTTTAGTATTTAGTAAGCTTACATAGATTTAAAGCTTGGAAGATAGTTACTCTTCCTTGTAAGGAAAGTTTGTAGATTAAGTTGAGTCAAGGAAGGGATTCTAGCTCGGATGATCAAAACGATAATTTTGGAAAAGCCCTCTTTGATGAAGACTTGAAACTTATATAACTCCTTATAAGATCTTAGTATGTATAAGTTTTGGAGCTGAATTGATACTCAAGAAAGAACTACGCACACATTCACAAATTTCAAAATACAAGTTTTACAATTTTGTGTTTAAAGTTTTTGTTCTTAAGTTTGTTACTGATATATGCTCCATATTTTCCAAAATTTTTAAATCAGTTATATACATGTATCTTACTACCTATGTGTTAACAAAACACATCTTATACTTATATTATTTATTTAAAATATTGGTTTAAATTAAAAAATGGGTCCAAGTTCTATTTTGGAGCTTGGACGGTCGATCTCTAGCCCTCGACAATGTCTTGGACACTGGCCCAGTCGGCCGACAGGTCGACCATTTATGCACAACTGAGACATGGAGTTTGTGCATTTGGTCGGCGGCCAACCCGTCGACCGAGATTCTGACTGTTGCTACGTTTTAGCCTAGTGGGCAATCGACTTTCTTGTTAGGACTCTCTGTTTAGATCGGCCGACTGACCGATCGACCAACAGTTGCCCAACGGCTAGTTTTGACTAGCCATCGGTCGATCAGACGGTCGATCGATAGCCTGTGTCTGCTACAATAATGACTTTTTTTAATATCTGATAATTTTTAATTTTCTTTGACGGTTATTTTTGCTTCTTTTAACCTAATCACCTTGGATTAAGGCCAGAAACCCCTTCTAATTGTATTTAACTATCCCTTATATATATGGGTCTGATTGAGTTTACCTGCACAGAAAATACAAATTTTCAGAACTTAAGAATAAAGTGCAAGGTACTCAATGCTTCCGCGATAGCAAGTGGCTATGCAAGTCGTGATCCATAAGGAGAGACTTGTGATGGAAGCATTTTGTAAGTTCTCTTTAGTTTACTTGAAATGATTAAAAGTTCTTCTCTTATTTTAGCAAAGAAAAGGAAAAGAATATATTATTAAGTTAAGAAGAGAGTGAAAGATAAGAGAAGGTAAAGAAAAAAATGAGTTTACATAAAGAAATAAAAAGAATAAAGAGTTGATAGTTGGTGATAGAGGTGATCTAAACTAAAAATTAAAAGAAAAGAAAAAAACATAAAAGAACTTACTTACCTCTTCCTGTTGATGACTTACTTTGAATTCTTAGCAAGGACTTACCTCATCTTGAAGACGAGCAAAGCATGGCAAATAGGATCTTCCCCATTCCCAGACTTAAATTATGAACTTAAATGAAAGCAAAAAATAAATAGAAATGGCTATCCATTATCATAAGCCATCAAGGGCACTTACAATGGCAAGGCATGTTTAATGCTATAGGTTTCATTTGGATTATAATAAAAAACCGATAGAAGAAGAGTAAGAGAAGAAGAAATATAACTTTGATTCGATTCAAATAACAATGAAAGAAAAGAAGAACTTATACCGGTGTCACTCTCAGTACAAGCTTCACTCTCATTCCTCTATGAACTCTTCTCTAATCTCAGTTACATAAATAAAATAAAAATTACATAAAAGAAAACTAAAAACTTAAGTTAAAAATTACAGAATAGCCTAGCCTACACTTTCTGCTGAATCGTCCCCTCTGGCCTCAGAATTTTTAGATATTTATAACAAAAATACAACGGGAAAGAGCGTCTGAAGATAAGGGAGCAAAGGCTCCCCGTATCTCAACTGAAATGTGGCGGATCTGCAATAAATAAGGCAGACCCGCAGTTGTTTTATGGCCAGATCCGTGGGGTGCAGGTCCCTGGTTTAATGTTTCATCCGTTTATCTATCTAGTTTCTCAATTGAGCTGCAGATTTGATGATATCAGTGTTAATCTTCAGCTAACCACAATGGATTCATAGAAATTCAAATTTAATAGGTTTTTATTGGTGTTGTCTCCCTGATTTGCTCTGATCTTCAGCTGAACATTTGCCTTCATCCTTGATTTTGATTTAATCTGAATTTCAGTGGGCTTTTGAGCTCATTTCTCTCCTCTTTCATTTAGTAAAGACCCTGCAAATAATTAGAAAAAAAAGATAATTAAACATCAGAGTTTATTAAGCCAAATAATATGAGAATGTGATGATAAATATGCAATATTGATGACCGATCATGATCATTTGAGGTGAAGGGGACAAGGGTTTTAATAAGTTTTTATTCAAGTTTTTGATATCTAGCTTTCAAGAAAAATCAAGTTTTTATTTCACAATCAAAGTGCTTTTATTCCCAATCACTCTCTGAAGTTTTCAGCTCTTTAAGATTACATTTTATACTGAATTTTACTCTTTACAAACTTCTTAAGCTTCATTTCTTCACTCAAAACTCTAAAAGTTATAAAGAGAGTTTGTAAACTTGTAGTTGCTAAGAGCTTGTTAACATCATTGGCTTTGTGCTACCTCTTGTATAGAGATTGAAAATTGGAGTTGTGTACTCCAGATCTTATGTATATCTTGTAGTTTTTTTGTGGAAGTTTGTTTGTGGATAGTGAAAATCCTTAATTTGATAAAGGCGGGGATGTAAAGCTTAGCGTTCGAACTTTGGAACAAATCTTTTGTGTTTACGATTGCTTTCTCTTTTACTCTTACTCTATATCTATTGCTTGCACTTGTATTTTAGTTTCATTACACTACTATTCATCTCTTGCATCATTTATACTTGTCTGTTTTTCTCTTTCAATCAAGAAGGTAATTGAGCACCTCAACTCTTATTTAGAGGAATATAGATGAGAAGTTCTAGATCCCTTAATTGGGAATCCGATTTCACTTCTTGATTTAAATTAACGGTTTCACATAAGATTAGCATTACACCTATTCACACCCCCTCTAAGCGTACTTTCACAGTTCAAAAGAACGAGGGAATGCAAGTTACAAGAATAGTATTAAGGCCCAAAATTTCTTGTCTTAAATTCAACAAACAGAAACGCACAACTTGACATGCACAACCTACTTCACAATCTGTATATACCAAAGTCTTTAACAGAAAACCCAACTAATAAGCAGATAATTTTGCATGAAAAGCATCAGCACTGAAAAACTATATGCACCTACAGATGCCAAATAAATAAGGCACAGATGAATTGCCCAAATGTACAAATTATCAACATATACTTGCGTTCCCAAATCCATCATTGCCAACTTGCTGTCCAGCTCCTTTAATCAACATTTGCAAAAGGTTTTTTCACAAAACTATAAATTCAGAAAAATAACGATGAACTCAAGGAGAGTTGCACAAGCCTATATGAAAACCTGATGGCAGTATTTTGAGAACACAAACATTCAAGTTAAAAGTGGGAGAGAGCTGAAAACACACCTCATCTCTGATGACTAATAGTACCAATACAAACCAACGTACATGAAAACGCAGTTAAATAGCACAGGTCATAATTCATAAGATAACATGTTAAATATCCTAAACTGATAGAATTAGCATAAGTTAGAGCGGCTTAAGTAGCAAGGTAAATATCTTAGGCTATTGGATAGGCACACAGATGCCTTCAAGTATTACAAAATAAGCAAAGTATGCTTCAAAAAGAGCATAAAGATATCAACTGTTGAAATCATATATTAGGCCATAGGTTAATCATGAAGATCCAACACTTCATGATCACCGTCATCTCCATTGCTGCCATTGCCAACTACTCCACCACCACCACCTCCACCAAGGCCATTCTCTACCACGAATTCATCAATCATTCTTACGTGTGCGTCAAAGGGCTTTGCAAAGAACACATATTCAGAGGACAATTTCTTGTTCAATGTTGTCCATAATGGAGTCCATCTACAAGCACAAGGAGTAGAAAATATAAATGATAAGCAATTGATTATTTTTGGCAAGCACTAATCAGAAATGAGGTCCATCTGCAAGTATAATGGATTCCATCTACAGACACAATTTGTTGGCCTACACTATTTTCTTGTAGAATGAACACATAGAAGAATAATTTTGGCAAGTAGTAATCAGAAAAATAAACACACAAAACCGATTACTAGTTTTGAAATGTACCAAATAATGTATTCTAGCATGAACACATAGAATAATACCAAGAATTAGTTTAAGGATATACAGAAAGTAAACATCCAAATTAACCATAAATAGCCAAGAACAAAACGAATTAGTTTTTGACAGAGTTCATATTAAGTTTTTTGGCAAAAAAATGTTCCAAAAACAAGATTTTATTACTTTGTAATTATTAAAATGGTCCTTCACATTAATGCTCCTTCAGGTTAAATAAAAATTGACAAGAAGCATTTAAGCACAAAATCATGTATAGACAAAAATCCTTAGATTGTTCAAGGGAAAAAGTTTAAGAAGAATCCACACTTCAAGCACAAAAAAACCTGAAGGTTGATTAAGAACATATACATCACAGGAACCAAAGAACAAGTAGCAGCTGCCATGGACTAAGACTTGGGAGGAAGGAGCAAGGATTTCCATCAGCCATTAAATGGGATTGATTCATACGGGAGCAAAAGGGTTTGTAGAGGAGGAGAGGAGGAGGATATAGGCATTTAAATTGATTTTATGGACTTAAAAGGAACTTTTTGATCAACATTTCTGTCACAGAGTAAGAGAACGAGAGAAGGGTAGCAACAACTCTTGAAGAAAGAAAAAGAAGTGAGAGCGGTAACACAAGCAACAAGCCCTCTGACAACACAAAGAAAATAATTGATAAAAGATTAGTTTGGCCTTGATTCGCCCAAAATCAGCCCTTAAAGCCACGATAATGAAATGCAAATTTTGATGACGGTTCATGAAATCAAGGGCCAAAGATTCTAGCCCATGGTGACAAAATAAACAATGTATTTTGAAATCCTAATATGGATTCAAGTCTGACCCTGATCAGGGAAATCCATGGATTCCACCAAAATACATCAAAACAAAGTCTTTTAATAAGATGAAGAGTCCCTATATAATAATAATAATAATAATAGCGCTTTTTTTTACTAAGAATAGAAAGTTACCAAATTTGAGAATTGTGACTTGTGACCGTAAGTTGCTGCGTAAGTGAACATTAGACCTAAGATACTTGACCACATTAACCAGATTGACCAAACTGTCTGAGTCCTGGCTCAGTCCTCAGCCTTGCACTGTTCTTGTGGGGGCTTGTCACTTGACCCAAACCCCAGCCATTCCAGTCCTTGGTCCGGAACATGAAGCTAGCTAGTGTGTATATATATGAGCAAACACAAAGTTTCAAATTTTTGTAATAGTCAAAAACTACACAAGTACTCTCGTTGCTGGCTTTTGGTTCAGGAACTATGGCCGATCAAGCCTCACACAACACTGACTCCGATTCTGAACTGATCATCGACAATGAGGACGAGGAAGTGCCAGGCTGAAGAATCTACGCATGCAGATTCTGTGATAAGGAGTTCGATTGCTCCTAAGTGTTTTGCGGTGACCAGAATGCCCACCAGAAGAAATCTTCACGCGATCAAGCACATCTCGCTGGTTCTTCTCACTCAATATTACATGCTCTATGTAACCCCATGAGCTACCATCCATACTACGTTGCTAGGGTTCGATGTCATCACCCTAGATTCTTTGGTAACTCGTGTCGGTCTTGTTATTTTTGTAGAGGATTAAATATACCAAGAGTCATGCATTTGCAGAGCTTCTGTAATTATTGTGTATGCCGAAGAAGATGAGAGAATAGAGGAGAACAATGAGAAAAACTCGATCTTACCCTGCATCTGCGATGGTAGAAAAGATGGGAATGATGGTGAAGATCTCACTGTCCTGATCTTTGTGATGTTTATGTATTGTTTAGTGATTGTTAGTCTGCGTCTGTTTATCCTTTTTGTAGGTGTGTAATTGATAAAATAAAGTTTGTTGTGAAAATTATTTCTACTATTGTATTTGAGAGTTTCATCTTCTCTATTCATAAATGGATTTTGTAATACCGAATTAACACCGTTTGGTATTTTTGAGCTGGTATATTTGTATCATCCTATATATTTTGTTATCCATTAGAAATTATGCTCCATTGTATAACTCGAAATACATGTAATCTATGTATCGTGGTGATTGCATGTTGTATAGATGAGAAATTCTTTTTTCTTTTTATTTTGAGAGAAAGAGATGAACAAATTAATAATATTGAATTGCGTTAGGAGAATGAAGGAAAAAGTGAATGGTGTTCTCATGGTGACTCAATTATATGGAGAAAAATTATATATGTACAATACCTTGCTAAATAATGAAGCAAAAACTGTAGTAAATATTTTCTAAAAAAAACTGCATTAAAAAGTGTAACATCTTTTCTTGAATTATACTTTTAGCTTCATAAAAGAAAAACCAATGTCTATGTTGTGAAGCGTGCGACATGCTTTTCCAATATTGTTTCAGGTCAGATTATTTTTAAAACTAAAAGAACAATGTGTCATCTTCAGAGACAATATGAACATCTCAAGATAAGTTTTCTCCTATTTTATCCTTATCATGTGAGAAACCATCCTAGTATGTAGTCGTATGCTTGAAATATGATTTCTATATTCAATATGCCCTACATATATACATGGTGGCCTGGTACTGGTAGATGGAAGATAATGGACTTGATTTAGAGCAATATTGCCTTTATAGGCATATTGAGTTTCTTTTTTTTTAAAGAGAAATATAGGCATATTGAGTTATGCTTTGGAACACATTGCGTCAAATCATGTTGCAATTATCTTACTTGAAAAATTGAACTTCACCAAAATATTTAGCTTTCATGTCTCTTATATATGATAACCTATAAACAATAAGATTGAATCCAAATAAATTTGTGGATGTGGCTTTCAACCCCTTTAATTAGCTATATATGTTGTTTCTTTCTTAAGTTATAGTCATACCATTGGTATAATGAGGATATATGATCTGTTATAAGGAATCTAGTAATGGAGGACTTGATTGACATCTAGAAAGGAGGCCGAGCCTCTGGAAGAAAATCTTTAGATTAAATGACAGTATATATGTCAAAATCCCGTAAATCAAACATATATTTCCTTGTCTTCTAACAAATACATTTTCTTTTAAATAATTGATAAGGTTTTCTCGCTAATGTTTAACAGAATCTAGTTGTAAGTTAACCTTATTGTTTAGTTTTTCAATTTTTTTTCGTATTTTTTTGTTTCCAGAAATCCATAAAACTTTACACAAGTTCTTGATTAGTCAACTTATATATTGCGCATATAAATTGCATGAATAAACAATCTTTTGAAATATATGCGTAGCCTCCTAAATACGACTCTCCTAGCTGAGACATACATAAGACATAGTTTAAAAGATTCATCTGATAAAAGAAGAAATTCATCCATAAATGAAGAAAGTTTCAACAGTCGGGAACCAATAATTGTAGACATGTACGTATAAGGGAAACAATAAGTATATGATTTATTCATTTTCTTACTTTTTTCCCACGAGAATGGGTGCAGTGTGCTCTCCTCAGAATTCGTACCTGGACCGCTTCCCATCGTCTCGCTTTGTATACTATCCCACCAAAACCCAAGGGCAAAGAAATAGTACAAGGGAGAAGAATGGTCACAAAAGGAAGACCAACATAAATGTTGGAGATTATGCTACATGGACATCAAATGTATCTGTAAATATCCAACTCATGCCAATTGTTGTGCATGCAACTGGGGCAAAAAACTTAGAGCCAGCAATATTGTTTCTATATACAGTCAGCCTACATCAATAAAAATTTATCATATGAGACAAAAAAGCTAAATATTTTACAGAAGTTCATTTTTCAAGTAAGATAATCTCGATATGGTTTGACACGCCTCTTCCAAAGCATAACTCAATGTGCTTGTAAAGGCAATATTACCCTGAATCATGTCAATTACATCTTCTATCAGTATAAGGCCAGTACGCAGTATATATGTAGTGCATGACGAACTTAAAAGCCACATTTTTTGAGCATATGTACTAGGATTCTTTTTCACATGATAAGGATAAAACAGGAGAATTCTTGAAGTATATGTAATCGCTACGATAGTAGATTACATGATTCTTGAATTTCCTAATCTATGCAACATGGAAGTAAACGTGAAATGTAATTTTTCATGGTGTATTAATTACTACGTAGTAGATTACATGTATTTCGAGCTATACAATGGAGCACAATTTGCTAATGGATAATAATATATAGGGTATATACAAATATACTAACTAAAAAAATACCAAACGGTGTTAATTCAAAGGATAATTTACAAAGAACCGCCCTGAGGTTTTAAAGGCGTATACATGCCCCCTTGAGGTTTAAAAACAAACACGTTAACTCCTTAAATTTTAAAAACAAACACATAACCCCTTGATGTTTGAAGGTCTTACAAGAGAACAGTCCCCTTTGAAGTTAAAAACAAACACATTAACCCTCTGAGGTTTAAACATGAACACATTACTCCCTTGATATCTTACCTGCTCACTTGACAATGTTAACTTTTTTAGGTTAGCATGAACAAGTTACCCTCTTATATCTTGCATAGCTTACAGAGAAGGGGGGGTGGGGTTGGGGGGGGGGGGGGGGGGGGGGGGGGGTGGTGGGCCGGGCCGTGGGGGTGTGGAGGGATGGGGGTGGGTGTTTGTTCTACTCAAATCTATGTAGTACTAGAGCATAAAAGGAAAAATTTTGAAGCTCTTGAAACTTGAATGGACCCAACTGGGTGGGTTTTTTTTTTGCCTTTTCTTTTTTCAAAATCTGCCTAATCAAACGGTGTCGAAACCCAAATTTACACTCATATTCTAACCCGCTCAAAACCCATGACATCTATTCAACGACTATTTATTTGAATAAATTTCATTTGACATTAATTAGTTAATATCGTAACACAAATATTCTCATCCTCTATATATTTCATTTACTTAATATCTATACTTAGAGCGGGAAAGGCTAGGTGTGTCGTCTTAAATGCCGTCAAGTCCCATGTGACGTATCAGGGGGTTTAATATGTTTGTTTTAAACCTCATTAAGTTAATGTGTTCGTTCTTAAAACTCAAAGGATTATTGTATTCATTTTTAAACTTCATAGTGGTCCTGTATAAGCTCTTAAAATCTCAGGGAATTATTGTATTCGTTTTTAAACTTTAAGGGCAAAAAATAGCAGTATATACAAGATTGAATCCAACAGTGTTCTTGGATGTGGCTTTCAACCCCTTCAATAGCTTCATATATTATTTCTTTTTTTAAGTTCTAGACTTACTGTTGATATCCGAAGATACATGCTCAGGGCCGTTTGTTTCGCGTAAAACTCCGTAATTCGTAAATGACTTACTACCCAGTTACAACTACGGTGTTTGTTTGGACCGTAATTCATAAAAGACTTACGTAACTCAACTAACACTCACTTGCAACCCAGTTACCACTCACTTACATCCCAGTTACAGTTAATTTTGTGGTCATACAAATTTGTATTATTTTTTTATATTAATATTAAAAAAATTTAATATTTAACTTTTTTAATATTTATTTGCAGTATTAAAACTTTTAAAATTACCAAATAGTTAATTTTGTGGTCAACTTTTTCACTTACGACTTATACATTACGACAATCAAACACCGTAAAGTACAATACACTTTCTCACTTTACAATTTTATATTACCAACCAAACACCGTAAAATTTACATACATGTAACTCATTTATAATTGTAAAAAACTTTACCAATTACAACTACGAATTACGGCCAGTTACGACAACCAAACAGAATGGAATCTAGTGTGGAGGACTTGATGGACATCTAGAAGGGAGCTTGAACCTCTGGAAGAAAACCTTCGGATTAAATGTAATCGTATATATGTCAAAATTCCTTAAAATCAACATTATTTCTATCTTGTAACAAACACATATTTATTTTAAATAACTGATATAAGGCTTTCTCGCCAATATTAACAGAATCTAGTTGTAAGTTAGCCTTTTGTTTAGTTTTTAGAAATTTCTCTTTTATATCAGCAATCTATAAAACTTTACACAGATTCTTGATTAGTCACCTTATATATTGCAGACATATAAATCGCATAAATAAATGATCTTTGAAATAAATGTGTGGCCTCCAAGATAAGTATTCTCTAGTTGACACATACATACTTTAATGATTCATCTGGCAAATAAGAAATTCATCATAAATGAAGAAAGTTTCAACTAGGAGCGGACCCACATACAATCTAGTGTGGGTGGGCGTCCATGATTGGACACACATATTACATATTTGTAATTACATTTCTACATATATATACTGTAATAAATCCTGCAATTAACTTGTTTTAACATCTCATTTTTGCAGGATATGACTGGAGAAGATAAGGACAAATTCAGGCTAACTAATCACAGATTCTTAGGGGATTTAAATCACAACTGAAAATAGAACGATAATCCCAGATCTAGCTAAGTTAAAACAGATTTTTTGAAGCTCAAGTTGGTAGGCTGAAGAATCAATAAAGATAACATCAAAACTAGAGTTCCAACCAAACAACCAATTGAAGGCAGAAGTAAATCAGGGATCAACGGACCAAAGCCTTGGATCTGGCCCTGTGGCCAGATCCTGACCTCGAAAATGCGGCCAAAGCCGTGTTTTCGCTAATAGATAGGGTTTGTTGGGAGAGCGTTTGCTCCCCCTATCTTCGTATGTTCTCCTCACCTTTTTGCCTATAAATAGGGGCATTTCAGATGTAAAATCTACACCGGAAGGCTGAAAAGTCTATGTAAAAGAGAGCAGTGTGTGTTGAGTTGTAATGCGAGTTTAGCGAACTGAGGGAATTCTAATGGTGATATATCAATGAAATTTAGTGTTCTGCCATCAAGATTGTGCACATTTCAGTCTAAGGCTCTTTCTGTTCTTTCTCTATGATGAATTTTATTCTTTTTATTTATTTTTACTATGTGCTTTTATTAATGATCTCATGCATGTATTCTTCTCTTTGAAGTTTATAGTGCTATTCCCTTCTCTTGTTTTCAGCATCATTTAGAGAAGGGAGATTTCAAGGAGACATTAGCAGTAGTGAACCAAATTTCGTTCGACATCCAGTTGTCTCTTCCTTCCCTCTCACTTTCTCTCTCAATCTCCCTTACTAATTTCTTTACTTAATTCATATTTATGCTGAAGTTTAATCTTTAAAACAAAAATTTCAACTATTCATTCCCCAATTTCCCAACTAAATTAAAGTTAAGATTTTATTTTTTACAAACATTATTTTTCACAAGTCTCTATGGATTCGACCCTCTTCATCCCACTATGCTATTCTTTTAAGAAATTCAAGTAAGATTAGGTTTTTATATTTTGTACGTGGTTCAAACAACAGCAAATTCTTTATGACTTCGAACTGCAAAAAAAATTTTGGCGCTGTTGTTGGGGATTTGTAAAAAAAAAACTATTTTTGAAAATTGACATTTAATCTTTTTCTAGTTTTTTATTTAAAAAATTTAAAATTAAAAGAAAATTTAAATTAAATCTTTTTCTTTTATTTCACCATCCATGAGATTTAATTCTTAAACTTGTTTTTGCAGGATATCCCATAGATCAAGTGAAGATTTGCGGAGCTTGCTAGCTAATTGCGCAGCTAAAATAAAATTAAAAAATTACTTGCTTCAGAGTCATCGAGAAGGTTGGTATCTTTCTAACTCTACCCACGAATCTCCTGTTAGTGGGATTTTGGAAGTGCTTTTAATTGAACTTCTGCTGCATTTGTACATAAAAAGATTTTAAGAGTTATCCCTTTTACATAAGGTCGGGATTTCATTACCCGTCCATTGGTTCAAAAAATTCACAATCTCATCTAGGTTTCTCCTAAGTTTGAACTACATTAAAATCAATTAGAACTTGACCACTAGAATTTCGAGCTCATTAAGAGGATCCATTATGGGAATACTCCAGTGATTACTTCAAGCTTTCGAAGAGGAACTTTCTTGTCTAAGAAAGAGCGACTTAGCCATTATGGCGGTGGCTAGCCTGGAAAAAGGATTGAATCGCTTATTTGACAGTTTTAACTGGTCAGCCCATAATCTGTCCAACTAAGTTAGGAGTTGTCTAACTAGAGAGAATTTATTCTCTTAAGATTAGTGGTTTAAAAATTGATCACTTTCAATTAAGCTCAAAATAAAGGAACAGCTTGTTTGAAATTGCTTGATTGAGTCAATTGTGTGCAGTCTTTTCTAGATTTTAAGGTTCTATCAAAATCTTTCTTCAGCAGTACCCCAGTTAATGCGACAACGGGTTCGTATTAACGGTCATTTAGAATCCATTGTTGTTTCCAACCCTTCTAACATAATAGGTGATGCAAATCAACCCCGTCATATGACCTTGAAGGATTACTATATCCTACAAAGTCAAACTTAACCTTCCTGTATCACTTTGCTGCTCCTTACGATAAAGTTTGAGATCAAATCCGGCATGATATAGATGTTGCTAGTTTTTTGAGGGTTGACCAATGAAAACCCATATCAACAAGTTAGATACCAACATGTTAGGGAGTTTGAGGACATTATTGAAAACCATGTAGTATAACCAAATGACGGAGGAATCCCTAAAACTTAGGTTGTTCCCGTTCTTCCTAGAGGGAAAAGGCCAAGACTTGGTTACTTTCTCTTCAGCTTGGAACAATCACTAATTGGGTAGATCAAACTGAAGTCTTTTATAAGAAATTTTACTCAAAGCAAAAAATTGCTTTTGTATGTTGTAGACTGTCTAAAAATCACTGAAGATAAGTCGTCAAACGCAGAGCCCATACTTCAGACGCAAAGGCTGATAAAAATCATTGATCCAGTGTCAAGACATGAGGCTCGAAAGCATCACTGTAAAGCCAAGACGCGGGGCTTGAAGCCTACATCTTAACATCACTGCAAAGCCAAGACGCGGGGCTCGAAGCCCGCATCCCCGCAGAGCTCAAAGCCCGCATCTCAGCACAGAACTTAAAGCCTGTGTCTCAGACGCGAAGCTCAACACAGAGTTTGAAGTTAGCATTTCAGCACCATCATGGCACCCAACGCGAAAGCTCAAGACCCGCATCCAGCATTATCTCAGCAACTAAACGCAGGGCTCAAGCCTGCGTCCCAACTACAGAGGAGCCATGCGTCTCGGTTATAACTACCCGATTACTGGGTCAAGTACTGCCCACGTAATGCGGGGAGTTAACCCCATTATGGAGGGTTTTTAGAAGACAGTTTACCCCTGAAATCCCTATAAATAGCTCAGTTTGCTATTGAAAAGGGGTCAAAATTTTCAGCTGAGGAATGCTGATAAAGAGTAAAACTCTTCTACAAACCTACTAAGTTCAAGTTTTTACCTAAGTCTCTTTGAGATTTCATTAGATAGGAGCTGTGCTACTCCATCTGTGATCCAAGGAGAAGACTTCCAGAAGAGCTTGACATTCATCCGGTTAACAAAAAATAAGAATCGCTTTTCATCGCTACGCAAAAAACCCAGCCTTAAACAAAAAGAAGATCTGAGCTTGAGTGTCTTCTCTCTCTTGTAGTTGAGATTTGAGTGGTTGTAACTTTTCATTGATTTAAGAAAAATTTGCAATATACTTTCAATATTTCTCCTCGTACAAGAGATGATGACTCCGCTGGAGACTACTTTCTCCACTGATGAGCAACTTGTGGTGCAAGGTGACGTCAGTTTCATAGAAAAAATGATCGAGTCACACATTATGGAATTCGACCAGGCAAAGTATGAAGAGTTCCTCTCTTCTGGCTCCAAGAGCCCCAAGGTGGCACGGCAGTACCGTAGGGTCTCCTTGAAGATCTACTCACAAGTTCCTTCAGAGACTTCCCCAAAGATGGCATACACAAACAACGTCATTTCTAGCCGCGTCGCGCGCGTGGTCCGCGTCAACGTCTCCCACAAGACCCGTGAGGCCAACGTCGTTGAAGGCCAATCTTGTCATACTCCTTCTCTTCCTCAGCTCCAAGTTATCGGGGGCCCCCAACAGCCCATGAAGCATAACTGGAATGCTCAACATCAATAAAGGCGTCGCGCTAGTCGATAACAGATGGAAGAAGCTGGAAAAGCCATCTGTCTAGCAGATACAAAACGCGAGGTTCAACCCCGCGTCTCTTCTGAACAACATCAGATTCGTGAAGTCTACGTCTAGATACCAACGTGCAGAGCATACAAGGCTCGTGTATCTGAGGCCTTACCTCACAGATGTGATGTTCAGCAACACGAAGTCTTGTCTCTTCTTAAAGATATGAGATCCATATCTCTATGTTAAAACGTGAGGCTCACGAAGTCCACGTCTCTCAAATGTCGCCAGGCAAACATGACAATTAATAATGCGAGGTCTGTGTCTCTTCTCAGCAGAGGCGCGAGACCCGCATCTCAAAGCCAAAAAGTGAGAGCTGCATTTATCTATAGAACGTGAACTCTACATTTCTGAACCTTGCATCACTGAAACTTGTGAAGTTAACATTCGCTCTCCGACAGCTAAGGTCAGAAGAGATCTGAAAAGTCCTCGTCCTCAGAGACTCGAGGCTGGTCTCTTTGATCCCTCTCTGACGAATCTAAAGGATTACTTGACAAAGAAGAGGAGTATTCATCAAATCACTCCATTATGCTATTGTGAATAGCTCATCACAACGGTGCTCTCTGAATGCCACTGCAAAACAGTCGGTGTTTAAACAATTATCATCTATGTCAGTCTCTCACTCGGCCAAAAGGCGTCATTCCTGCACAAGGAGAACTATATCTGATACAAAGCACCCTAAAGTTACTGCAAACGTGGTAGGTCCAAATACTATGCCAAGTAAGACTAAGGGAAAGCAGTTAGTAGTTAGCTTTGATGAGTCTAGCATCGAGCCAGAAGGAGTGTACCAGCAAACCGCACTCGAACTGGCATAATAGCCCAATGGACTATAGTGCCCTAGCCTGAGGCATCGAAGTGAGTGAGTCACAGTCTGTCATCGTAGAATCACAGGCCTCGAACTCTTTTATAGAGAAAGAAGCCTTTCCATATATGGCAAGCACTCACGAAGAAATGGCCAGACATTTTGAGCAGCAAGCCCAGACTAGAGGGAGTAACTCGATTTGATTCGTGCTCAATAATAATCTATCGACAGCAGATACTTTCGCAATTGTTTGAGGACAAAAAGAAGCCTAAGGCCAAGATGCCTTCTAAGAAGTCCAAAGGTAAACAGAAGGAAGGGAGAAGCTCGTCTTCTGCACATACTGAGGAGGAGGAGTATTCCAACTTTGAGTTGTCCAAACCTCTATCCAAAGAGGAAGGCAACTTAGAGAATACGAGTACTCATTCCAAAAGAATGAGTAAACTGGATAGCTTCTTGAAGCCCATGCCAGTCGAAAAGGCCTACAAGAAGCAGGAGTGGATCGACCATATCTAACTGAGTGGGATCTTATGTCGTACCCTCCTAAGTTCAAAGCTCCGACCTTGCAGGCCTTCGATGGCAAGGGGTCACCGAACCAGCACATATATACTTCAAGTCTCAGACAAGGAATATAGTATCAAATGATACCATTCTGGCATGTTTGCTTGATTGTTATTCATTTTTGCATCATTTTTCACATCCATATCATGCATTATGTAAATAAAAATAAATTTTTTACTCTTTTTCTCTCTTAAATTGCAGGTCCATCATTAATGGAGAGGAAGGCCTATAATTTATGGAATTATCAAGGATTAATGGGATTAATTAAAGTGCCAAATAAAAAGCCCAAAAGTCTAGCCCAAGATCTGGAGTCATCCACGCATACACTCAGCATTCTAGAAGATCCACGTGGCCAACAGACTCCAATAGAATGGCAACAGAATCCGTTGGCGCAACGGCCAAGATTCTGCCGCGGAAACGCGGCTCTGGCCGCGGATCCGCGGCAGGAATCTGGCCGTTGAGCCAGAGATTTCATCCAACGGTCTAGATCTGGGAGCCTCCTCTTCTGAAGCCTATAAATAGACACCAGGACCTCTGCGAGAAAGGTGAGGAGAGATTTGGAGAGAGAGAGCTTGTATTTTAGAGAGTTGTAGTTATTTTCTTTAGTCTTTGTAGTGCTCTTGTAATCTCCTTCTTCCTCCTAAAAATTCTGCAAAAGAGAGAAAGAGAGAGAGTGAGAACTTGTAATCCAAGGGGTGACAACTTGAAGCAAGGATTTATCCAATCTTCCTTCTCATCTTTGCAATTTCTAGTGCTTTACATTTCTTGCATTACTTTCTTCATGCTTTACTTTCATTGCACCATGAATTGTTGTTTTCTTTCCATTGTAATGTCTAGCTAATTCTTCTAACATGACTAGCTAACCACTAACTTTGCTAACTTCTAACTCTTGGGTTATTGATAACTTTTCATCTTACAATTTTGAGTCTTTTCATCCCCAATGAAGATGAGTTACTTTCATTCTTGGCAAATTCCTGTTGTAATTGTTGGCCCAAGAGGTTACACTCTCTTGTTTTGTGTTTTGATGATGACAAACCAAATAAGAGCTATTTGGTACTAATGAATTTGTTCAAGATAAGTTTCAGGTTTTGTACCATGTTTGGAGACCATTGGCTTAGCTTTTGCAAGAACTTCTAAGTTTCACATAGCAAGGAAGGCAAATTGCACAATCAAGGAAGGATCATAGAAGAGAAGGCACAAGCAAAGCATTGGATGGCTCAAAGACTTGAAGATTGCTCAAAGAGTATTTAATCATTGTATTTTTAGTTTTATAGTTTGTTAAAGAATAGTGGATAGGTTTGAAGCTCTATCACACACGTTTTTGCGCACATGTTTATTCCAAAATGTTTTCTTATAATTTATACAAAAACATTTTGTTTACAAGATTTGGCCTACAGATATATATTTGTGTTTTATACAAATCTATGTTCAAAAACTATTTTTGTCAAAATCAAAATCCCCTTTTATTTTCTTCAAAATCCTGATTTTGACCTGAGCCAGTCGACCGGCCGGTCGACCGGACCTATGACAGGTTTGGCCGGTCGACCGTCCCAGTCGACCGTGGCTCTGGCTGTGCACGTATCTGTGTGCACGTTGTATCGGTCGACCGAACGGTCGACCGACTGTAAGCAACTTTGTTCTCGGTTAGATTGGGTCGACCGGGCGGTCGACCGATGGCCTGCAACGGTCACATTTTTGAACTTGCGGTCGACCGACCGGTCGACCGACAGAGCCGTTTGAACAGTAACGGGCATTTTTTTCTGAGCTGTTTATTTTTGTCTTTTTCTCACTTAAGTGAGTTTAAATAACTTGTTTTGGGTTTAATACATTCTGATTAGCCTTTAAAATGTTTTATCTTCTAACCCTAGCCCTCTCCTATAAATAGGGGTGTTTGGGGAGAGATTGGTTCACCTAATTATTACAAGAAAAATTCAAAAGTTTAAGGCATTCAAAAGAGCTTGGTTTCTTGGTTTTGTGCTGAAATTCTCTCTCATTTTCTGAAGTGTTTTCAAGAATTCTCTGATTTCATTTTCTTCTCTTTACACACAAGAGCTTCATTCCTACTCATTGTTCTCTAAGGACCTTTTGTAAGGGAAGAGACATTGAAAGAGAGAGTTTGTGGTCTTTGACTACTCAGAAATTCCTTGTACTTGAGATTGTGGAGTTGGGTACTCCATTGTATTTGTGATCTTTGTGATAGTGGAAGTAGCTAGAATCCTTCTGGGGAAGGCGGGGAGTAGAGCTGGGTGCTCGAACCTCGATAACATATCTTTGTGTTTGCGATTGGTTTACTTTTCCTTGTCATTACTTATTACTTGAGATTGTCATTGCCATATTCATTTTCATTCATATTGTCAATCATTATCCCATACAACAAGGTTGCATTGCGCACCTCTAACTCATTTTACGAGGAAGCCGGAGGAAGGAGTTCAGAGCCCTTAATAGGGAATTCGGCTCTTAGTCTTGTTTTGGGAGATTGTTGCATTACATTTGCATCATAATTTTTAAATTGCTCTTTGATTAGCATCATCACCTATTCACCCCCCCCTAGGTGATTTTCAATTGGTATCAGAGCTTGGACTCTAGGTTTTGGCTTAACATCCATAGAGAGATCCTTAAAATTTGCTAATCAACATTTCTCATTTCATTCATTCATCACTAGTAAACATGGCCGATAACATTAAATCCCCACCTAAATTTGATGGACTCAACTTCCCTATTTGGAAGGTTAGGATGACTATCTTTTTGCAATCATTAGGTAGTTTAGTGGCTAAGTCCTTGACCAAACCCTATGTAGCACCCGATAGTGATGAGAGCACATGGACCGACTTCAACTTTAGAGAATATGAGGCTAACTCTAAGGCCCAAAACTCCCTTTTAACCGCCTTGAATGAGGATGACCTTACACGGGTAATTCATTGCCAATCCGCCTATGAGATTTGGCAACACTTATTGGTCACACATGAAGGGACTTCACAAGTCAAGAGAGCTAAGATAGATCTCTTGAGGTCTCAATATGAATCATTTAAAATGCTTGATGATGAATCTATTGATTGTATGATTACTAGATTCACTAAAATCACCAATGGTCTTTCTTCCTTAGGTGACGTCATCTCCAACGATCAAAAGGTGCGCAAAGTGATTCGGGCTCTTCCTCCATCTTGGGAGATAAAGGCCACCACCTTGAAGGAATTGAATGACAAAGATGAGATGGACATCATTAGTCTCATTGGGAACCTAAAGACCCATGAGATGGAGAAGAAAGCAAGAGAAGAGGCCGCTCCAACAAAGAAGAAGTCCTTAGCTTTCAAGTCTTCATCCACTCTTGAAGACGATGAAGAAGATGAAGAAGAAGATGAGGAGCTCTCCCTCCTTGTGCGAAATGTCAAAAGGATGTACCGGAGGAACAAGCTCAACTTCCGGAGAAAATTTGAAGGCAAAGAGGAGAGGAAATTTATATGCTACAATTGCCGAAAGCCCGGACACATCATGGCGGATTGCCCGGAGTTCAAGAAGAAGATGACCTCCTCCTTCAAGCCAAAGAAATCGGAAGAAAAGAAAGCTTATAAGGCAACTTGGGATTCGGAAAGCGAGTCCGAGGAAGAGGCGGATGTAGCAAATATGTGTTTCATGGCAAACACACCTAAGGTAACCCCTCAACCCCTTGATGATGAAGATGATGAATTAAGTAAGGAAGTTCTTGTACATGCTTTTGTTGAACTTTCTGAAACTTATGATAATAAGAAAATGAATGCTTTAAATTACAAAAGGAAGTTGCTTTTCTTAAAAATCAACTTGCTATGGTTCCAAAGAAAAAGATGATATTTCTTCCAACCTCATTTCTATTCAAAATGAATTTAGTGCCTACAAGGTTTCTTGTAAGGCCAAATTTCCTATTGTTGATGAAAAAGAAATTTCTTCTTTAAAAACCAAAATGGTTGATTTCGAGAAGGTTTTGAAAGATTATGCTTTTAACACTAAGAAACTTGAGGAAAAATTTTCTAAAAAGCACACATCACATGCTAAGATTCCTCATGCTCACACTACACCTAACACTTCTCATGCTCATGCTCACAAAGCTCATGCTCACAAATCACACACCCATTATGCTTTTAAGTATGGTAGAGTATATAGATGCACATATTGTGGTAAAAATGGACATTTAGCTAAGTTTTGTTATGATCAATTAAATAGATCCAATAATCTTGTTTGGGTTCATGGCTCTAACCCTCAAGGACCCAAGAAAATGTGGGTACCAAAATCAAGTCCTAAATTGTTTGATGTAGGTACACACCAAGGCTCCAAGACGTAGGGAGCGGTGGTACCTTGATAGTGGTTGTTCAAGACACATGACGTGGGATATCAACAACTTTACAACCCTATCAAGGTACATGGAAGGTGGCTCCGTCACCTTCGGGGTTGACTCCAAGGGAACTATCATCGGTATAGGTAACATTCAAATTGGTGCATCTCCTATTATTGAGAATGTTGTTTTAGTTGAAGGTTTGAAACATAATTTGCTTAGCATTAGTCAATTTTGTGATCGTGGACTTAAAGTTGTTTTTGATAATTATTCTTGCAAGATTTTTGATATTAAAACAAATGATTGTATTCTCACCGGTTTTCGTGATGATAATGTTTATATCATTGACATGCTTAATATTGAGTGTTCTACTAAATGCTTGAATGCTTTTGATGAAAATTCTTGGCTTTGGCATAGAAGATTAGGACATGCTTCTTTTGAACATCTTTTTAGGATTAATTCAAAGGAATTGGTGAAGGGTATTCCTTACTTGAAGTTTGAGAAAGACCGCATTTGTGGTGCGTGCCAACTTGGGAAACAAACCAAGTCTTCCTTCAAACCAATCAAGGATATCATGTCAACTAGGCCTTTAGAATTAATTCATATGGATCTTTTTGGACCAACTAAAACTAAAAGTTTAAATGGAAGTAGATTTGCATTTGTTTTGGTTGATGATTTTTCCCGTTTTACTTGGGTGTTCTTTTTGCAAAATAAAGATCAAACTTTTCTCATTTTAAGATTTTTCGAAAAAGAGTTGAAAAAGAAAAAGGTTTTCCGATTTTGAAAATAAGGAGTGATAGAGGTGGTGAGTTTGTAAACCAACTCTTCATGACTTATTGTGATGAAAAGGGAATTAAGCATGAAATGTCTTGTCCTAGGACTCCACAACAAAATGGAGTTATAGAAAGGAAAAATAGAACACTTCAAGAGATGGCTAGGACAATGATAAGTGAATACGACCTCCCTCAATATTTATGGGCCGAGGCCGTAAACACCGCATGCTATATATCTAACCGTATTTATTTGTGTAAAAATTCTTCCAAAACATCTTTTGAAATGTATCACTCTAGAAAACCTAATGTTGCTTATTTCAAAGTTTTTGGATGCAAGTGTTTTGTTTTAAATACTAAGGATAATTGGGTAAATTTGATGCTAAGGCTTATGAAGCTATCTTTGTTGGATATTCTTCTACTAGCAAAGCATATAGAGTTTTCAATAGATCTACACTTACCATAGAAGAATCCATGCATGTTAAATTTGAAGAATCTAATGTGGTTGTTGAGAATGTTGTAGAGATTGAACCATTAGGTGAAGACATGGAGAGACTATCCTTGAAGGACTCACCCGCTCAAGAAGAAAAGCAAGAATCTATTGGTGATGTTCAAGAGGATGAAGGGGAAAGCTCTCAACCGCTTCCTAAAACTTGGAGATACGCTACAAATCATCCTAAGGAGCTCATCTTGGGTGATGCATCTAAAGGAGTCACAACGCGCTCCAAACTCCATGACCTATGTGGTAACTTTGCTTTCATTTCTCATTTTGAACCCAAAGGCATTCTCGAAGCCGAGACGGACCCATATTGGTTGCTTGTCATGCAAGAGGAACTCAATCAATTTGAGCGCAACCAAGTTTGGCACCTTGTTCCTAAACCCACGAAAGACCAATAATTGGTACTAAGTGGATCTTTAGAAACAAGATGGATGAGTCCGGAAATGTCATTAGGAATAAAGCTAGGTTAGTGGCCCAAGGTTACACTCAAGTTGAAGGAATTGACTTTGAGGAGACCTTTGCACCCGTAGCACGGCTTGAAGCCATACGGATGACACTAGCTTTTGCATCTTTCAAAAATTTTAAACTTTTTCAAATGGATGTGAAAAGTGCATTTTTGAATGGTTTTATTAATGAAGAAGTTTATGTTTCTCAACCTCCCGGTTTTATTGATCATGTTCATCCCGACTTTGTTTTTAAACTTGATAAAGCTTTGTATGGATTGAAACAAGCTCCAAGAGTTTGGTATGAAAGGCTTTCTAGTTTTCTCATTTCAAATGATTTTATTAAAGGCAAAGTTGACACCACTCTATTCACTAAACATGTTGATAATGATATATTAATTGTGCAAATTTATGTTGATGATATAATTTTTGGTTCTACTAATGAGCTTTTGTGCAAGGATTTTGAAAAGGTAATGCAGCTTGAGTTTGAAATGTCTTCAATGGGTGAGCTCAATTTCTTCCTTGGACTCCAAATCAAGCAATTGCAAAACGGGACGTTCATAAGTCAAGCCAAGTACGCAAAGGAACTTGTAAAGAAGTTTGGACTTGAAGGCTCAAAGACTTGCAACACTCCCATGGCAACTACAACCAAGCTTGATAAAGATGACCAAGGTAAAAATGTTGATATTAAATTATATAGAAGCATGATAGGAAGTCTTTTATATTTAACGGCAAGTAGGCCGGATATCATGTTTAGTGTGTGTCTTTGTGCTAGATTTCAATCGTGTCCTAAAGAGTCCCATCTTATTGCGGTAAAACGCATTATTCGTTATATTAAGGGCACTATTGGGATGGGTCTATGGTATCCGAAAATCGGAGATTTCTCAATGACGAGTTATTCGGATGCCGACTTTGCGGGTTGTAGAGTAGATAGAAAGAGTACTAGTGGGACATGTCAATTTCTTGGTAATTGTCTTGTTTCATGGTCCTCTAGAAAATAAAATTCCGTAACACTCTCAACCGCCGAGGCGGAGTATGTTGCCGCAGGGGCTTGTTGTGCACAAGTCCTTTGGATGAAACATACTCTCCTTGATTTTGATTTGCATTTTGATCATGTAAAAATATTTTGTGATAATACTAGTACTATACACATGATTAAGAATGCAAATCAACATAGTAAGACCAAGCACATTGAGATTAGATATCACTTTCTTAGAGATCATTTTGAGAAAGGAGATATAGATATTGATTATGTTTCCACGGATTTACAACTAGCCGATATTTTCACTAAACCACTTGATTTTGCTAGATTTTCATTTATTTGTGGAGAACTTAATGTTTGTATTATTGATTAAACATGTTTTTCATAACCCTTTTTGATGTATGACAAAAAGGGGAGAATAAGTTTACATGGGACAAAAATAACTTCATTTGGTCTTGGTTCCATATGAATTTATATGTTTTGGTTTTATGAGTTTTATGAGTTTTTGTTATGAGTCTTGTGTTTTATGAATTTGAGAACTCTTGTATTTTGTGTTTTATTAGTATTGTTTCAATTTGGTTTCAATTGGCATCAAAAGTATGTTTTTGTATTTTTAATAAATTCTTGTTTTTTTTCATATAGCATAATTTGAGGGGGAGTCTTCTCCTCCCCCATATTTTTGTCTATAGCCTATTTGTTTTGTCATCATCAAAAGGGGGAGATTGTTGGCCCAAGAGGTTACACTCTCTTGTTTTGTGTTTTGATGATGACAAACCAAATAAGAGCTATTGGTACTAATGAATTTGTTCAAGATAAGTTTCAGGTTTTGTACCATGTTTGGAGACCATTGGCTTAGCTTTTGCAAGAACTTCTAAGTTTCACATAGCAAGGAAGGCCAATTGCACAATCAAGGAAGGATCATAGAAGAGAAGGCACAAGCAAAGCATTGGATGGCTCAAAGACTTGAAGATTGCTCAAAGAGTATTTAATCATTGTATTTTTAGTTTTATAGTTTGTTAAAGAATAGTGGATAGGTTTGAAGCTCTATCACACACGTTTTTGCGCACATGTTTATTCCAAAATGTTTTCTTATAATTTATACAAAAACATTTTGTTTACAAGATTTGGCCTACAGATATATATTTGTGTTTTATACAAATCTATGTTCAAAACTATTTTTGTCAAAATCAAAATCCCCTTTTATTTCTTCAAAATCCTGATTTTTGACCTGAGCCAGTCGACCGGCCGGTCGACCGGACCTATGACAGGTTTTGGCCGGTCGACCGTCCCAGTCGACCGTGGCCCCAGTCGACCGTGGCTTGGCTGTGCACGTATCTGTGTGCACGTTGTATCGGTCGACCGACCGGTCGACCGACTGTAAGCAACTTTGCTCTCGGTTAGATTGGGTCGACCGGGCGGTCGACCGATGGCTTGCAACGGTCACATTTTTGAACTTGCGGTCGACCGACCGGTCGACCGACAGAGCCGTTTGAACAGTAACGGGCATTTTTTTCTGAGCTGTTTATTTTTGTCTTTTTCTCACTTAAGTGAGTTTAAATAACTTGTTTTGGGTTTAATACATTCTGATTAGCCTTAAAAATGTTTATCTTCTAACCCTAACCCTCTCCTATAAATAGGGGTGTTTGGGGAGAGATTGGTTCACCTAATTATTACAAGAAAAATTCAAAAGTTTAAGGCATTCAAAAGAGCTTGGTTTCTTGGTTTTTGTGCTGAAATTCTCTCTCATTTTCTGAAGTGTTTTCAAGAATTCTCTGATTTCATTTTCTTTTCTCTTTACACACAAGAGCTTCATTCCTACTCATTGTTCTCTAAGGACCTTTTGTAAGGGAAGAGACAATTGAAAGAGAGAGTTTGTGGTCTTTTGACTACTCAGAAATTCCTTGTACTTGAGATTGTGGAGTTGGGTACTCCATTGTATTTGTGATCTTTGTGATAGTGGAAGTAGCTAGAATCCTTCTGGGGAAGGCGGGGAGTAGAGCTGGGTGCTCGAACCTCGATAACATATCTTTGTGTTTGCGATTGGTTTACTTTTCCTTGTCATTACTTATTGCTTGAGATTGTCATTGCCATATTCATTTTCATTCATATTGTCAATCATTATCCCATACAACAAGGTTGCATTGCGCACCTCTAACTCATTTTACGAGGAAGCCGGAGGAAGGAGTTCAGAGCCCTTAATAGGGAATTCGGCTCTTAGTCTTGTTTTGGGAGATTGTTGCATTACATTTGCATCATAATTTTTAAATTGCTCTTTGATTAGCATCATCACCTATTCACCCCCCCCCCCCCCCTCTAGGTGATTTTCAGTAATTCCATATGATTCATGTGAGCCTCATTTAGAGCCTTGTCTTTAAAACAAGTGCCTTGATGGAACATGGAGATGGAGCACCTACCTATGCTATTTGTTGTACAATTTTCTTACTTCAATGCTAACTTGATGTATGGCCTTGAAAGACTAATGAATCTTGTATCTTCTTCCTTAGCATTCTTTGAGTGACACTCCTCGATTCCACCATTGAAATTCTATCTTGAGAGCCGATGAATCAATGAGGCTACAAGACAAGTCCGAGAAGATCACTCATCTACCAAGTGGAAAAGTAATTTGACCAACAAGTAAGATAAACCCTTCGCCGATGAATCAACATGAGGCATGCATCACCATAATGAGATTAATAAGTTAGCAAATTAGAAAGGTTAGCTAGTCATGGTTTCTTCCATCTAAAAGTCTTTCGAAGTTTTTCTTCTTTAGTTTTCTTTCTAAAGCTAGTTTAGTTTCGAGTTCTTTTCTCTTTCTTTACATCATTTTTCTTTTCATGCACAAATCCACCACAAATTCTTTCACCTATTTTCCCATGTCTTTTTAACTCTTTTGAACATAGAAGAACACTCGTTTTCTTTCTTCATCATTCAACCGTTAAAGCTTCCATCGCGAGCTCTCCCTGAGGATCGACCCGTAATAGCCCATACTACTACGGTGATTCGGAAGGAGTAAATCAAACATTGTTAATACATTTTGGAGTGATTAAGCACCAAAGGTTGATTCTAAACCTTCTCTCTTTAGTTGAATATTAGTGCAACTCAACTCCCTATTCCTTCCCTATCAAATTTTTGGCGCCGTTGCCAGGGAAGAGCAAACGGTTTTTATTTGAATTAGGAACTAAACGAGTTTTCTTCTCTGTTGCAGGTTACAGGTTGAAGAAATAGGAAATAAAGCATTGATTAGACGTTTGCATTTTTAGCTGCTGCAATTCTAAATTCTTGTATGCTTTCACCAAGATCCTGCTAATAAAATCAACAGTAAAACATTTGTTGTAAAGTTAAAAATTGATTAGACGTTTGCATTTTTAGGCACGTGTCTTTTCAATTCATTTACTTTACTGTTGAAGAGTGCTGGAGCAAGGTACGTTCGCATTGCATATCGAATAGGACTCACTTCTTGTTGATTTATATCGCTTTGAGTGAACCTTGTTCGCATATATTGTACACTTGCACAAAATTGATTTTAAGGGCATCACCCAATAAATAAGATAAGGTGGGGGATTTTATCACCCTTTCCTTGGCCCAAAAATCATCATCCAAGCACTCACAATCCCAAGCTTTTTAATAAAATCTGATAGACGTTGGTTAGGGACATGAGAGGAGATCCGGCTCAGAGAGATCGGCTGAAGTAGGGAATAATTTGATTCACACTCCAGTCAAATCAGTGTCTAAGGTTGGGGATTAAGAGGTTACGCCTCGAAGATACCGTGGTTTGACGTAATTAAGGCCCTTTGCTTACGCACGGATACCTCCCACCGTATTTGCCCCTACCTGGCTGATTAGCTGTGGTCTGATTCAAGCAACAACCTTCTTCGGTTCATCGAACAGTTAGGAGTCGTCTAGGTCCAGGTATCCTAGATAGCTTGTGATTGATTTTTCTTTTCTTGTTTGTTATTTTCATTTTCTTTTCGCTGGTGTGATCGTGAACGTTGTTTGTGATTATGTATGCAAGAGTGGTACCGGGATCCAGATTCTGCAAGACTTGTTAGAATTTCTACACTTGCACAAACACCACCACTTGACACAATCCCAATAATGGCAAACAACACTTCGCTTCAAGATAGATTCTACCGGATTCGTACTTCACTCCCGTCATGCATTCTTCTCCCTATGACCAATGGAATCAATTTGAGCTGAAGCCACAATTCATCAACACACACACTTCCACGATTTCATTGCTTAGAATCTGAGGATGCGTACTTCTTCATTCGTGAGTTTGAAGAAGTATGCGTAATGATGAAGATTTCCCAATTGACTGAGGACGCTGTTAGACTAAGGTTTATACCCTTTGCGCTGAAAGATCTAGCTAAGAAATGGCTTTACAATCTCCCTGCCAGTTCAATTTCTTCATGGGATGATTTTGTACAAGTCTTTCTTAAAAAGTTTTACCCAATTCATAAGACAGCCCTCATGAGAAAGAACATCATGCAATCCAAGCAGGAAACCAAATGAACCATTCTGGAAATATTTTGAACGCTTCAAAGACCTACTAGCCCTATGTCCTCATCACGGCATAGAGAAATGGCGGCAATGCCAAATTATCTATGACGGACTTGATTACCAAATGAAGACGCTCCTTGAAACCATATGCCAGGGAGAATTTCTAAGAAAGATGAGAATCAAGGGTGGGATCTCTTTGAAACCTTAGCTGAGAAAATAATTCAGTGGGAGTCATGCTCAGATAAACCCACTCCTACCACTTTCAGAACCGGATGCACTCAATAGAATCCTCTATAGCTGCTGAGGCTAAAATAACACAACTGATGAAGAGGATAGAACTGCTTGAGTCAAGGGAACCATCTTCTGTGAATCAGGTTAACCCACCACCTGTGGTCAAATCGGGTTGCACCTATTGTCATAATCTCAGCCATGTATTCGAGGAGTGTCCTGTATACCAGTCTCAAATGTATCAGGAGAATACGAATGCTCCCAATACCAGACCCAACCACAATCCATACTCCAATACATACAATACGGGATGGCGAAACCATCCAAATTTTTCTTGGAGCCAGTCTGGTCCTGAGCAACCTAGGCCATCATTTCCAAATCCATATAATGCTCAGTCTTACACACCTAGTTTCAACCAGAATCCACCAAATTTTCACCCATATCATAATCCACCACAATTCCAATCTTATCAAAGTCCACCACATCACCAAGCAAACTTCCAGCCTACTTATCAACAACATCAACCCCAGAATAATTCAGACAGGAGAATATCTGAGTTGGAAAAAATAATAGAAACCCTAATAAAAAAACCCAGCATCAGGATATGAATAAAGTACAGGTCCAGATAGGGCAATTGGCTAATTCTGTAAATGAGAGACAAAGAGGTATGCTACCAAGCCAGCCAGTGCCCAATACAAAAATCACTTCCCTCAGCATTAAGTGAAAGACATGGGCCCCAGTCAATGCAACACTATTCATATTCTGAGATCTGGAAAGCAGGTAAATAATAAGGTTTCTAATCATTCATCCAAATCAATGCCAAAACCAACACCTCCAGTTCCAGTGCAACCAACTCCTGACAATCCATCTTCCAGTTCTGAGCTAATAACTTTCAAAGACAAAGGGAAAGAAAAGGTAGATGAGCAACCATACAAGCCTGTTGTACCATTTCCAAATAGGCTAGCAAATCACAAGCTGAATGCTCATATGGAGAAAATCAGAGAAATGTTTAACCAGGTCCAAATCAATGTACCTCTTCTTGATGCAATACAACAGTTCCTTCATATGCAAAATTTTTAAAGGAAATGTGCACAAAGAAGAGGAAAGCAAAAGTCCCTAAAAAAGTCTTCCTAGCATCGAACATTAGCGAGTTGTTCACTGGGCCAATTCCTGTGAAATACAAGGACTCAGGGAGCCCAACCATCTCTTGTATCATAGGACAGACTACAATTAATAGGGCGTTGCTTGATTTGGGAGCCAGTATCATCTTCTTTCCTTTTCTGTGTATTAACAACTTAGGTTAGGCGATATCCGTCCTACCCAAATGACGATACAACTGGCCGATCGCTCTGTGAAGATACCCAAAGGGGAAATTCATGATGTTCTTGTCAGAGTTGGGGAGTTTATCTACCCGATAGATTTCATAGTTCTTGAGACACAACCTGTGTCTAACACAAATCATCGGGCTTAAACTCCTGTTATCTGGGGCGACCATTCCTTGCTACTGCAAATTCCATCATCAATTGCAGGAAGTGGATCAATGAGGTTAATTTTTGGTGACATGACGAGAGAAGTGAATGTCTTCAACGTAGATAAACAACCTCGCAAGATAAAAGATCACACATTTGAGGTAAATTTTGTGGGAAACAATTGTAAGGAAGAAAGTGAGGATTCAGATGATGCGTTGTTGTTTCTTAAAGAATTATTTCAAAATGAATGCAACCATCTTAATGTGGAAGATCCTAGAGTACCCTTTAAAAAGGGGAAATGTGATTTGGATATCTTCACTTTCAGAGAGCCAACAAAGAGTATATTCCAAGAGGATATAATTCACGAACCTCCAATTGACATACTGTTTGAAGACCTCTTCAGAGATGAGCTCATATGTCTGGATGAACCAACTCAGGATGTTTTAATTAATGGTACATATCCAGGAAAGTGTTGACCTCAGCTTTGAGGAAATATACGAGGCTGAGTTGGAATTTCTTGGAATCCAGAATAAAGAAGTTTCAAAGGAGAAGTGTAGTAATGGTGGCAAGTTTTTTTAAAGAACATTGTGGTGATATGAGGATGAACCATCCTAAGCAATTGAAACTGGAGACGCCAAAGACTCAAATAACAATTCAACTCGTTTCCCAACTAAGCCCTCTTAAACGGACCCATTGGAACGATGGGAAACGGGCTAGAGGATACGACCGAAAGAAGTCTAGGCGATGGACATACTTCATGTAAATTTTCCCTGTAAATAATTTTTTTAACCCTTTTGTAAATAAAAATATAAAAAAATAAAATAAAAAAATTCTAGACTTTGGTGCTAATTTGCACCAAGAGTCCTATTTTCTTCATAACCCCTTTTCAACTAATCCTAGGTTTGTAAATATTTCATCTCACCTATGGTTATTTTTGAACTTCTACCTTTCAAATCCCTATATAATTTCTCTATCCTGTCTTTCTCCCTCAAACCCCAGAATGAAACCTAGATCTGAACTCCCACCTCAAAGCGCCGCCCCCAGAAATTTTCCGGTGGACATGAAGAAAATATTTAGGGGGCAAGTTAGGCTGAGGAAGAAAGTAGAGGAGCAATCCTCTAGATTGGACCGTATTGAGGCAGGGTTACGGCGTTCACAGTCGGCTGGGACCCAGCACCGCGCGCTGGTCCAAAACGACGAAGGGAGTGATTTAGCTCATTTACCTATTTCATGCATCTTTTATCTTGCATACATTGAGGACAATGCATGAGATAGGTATGGGGGGTAGATACAAACTTAGGATTTTCATTTTCTTTTTAGGATTTTTATTTTCTTTTTAGGATTTTTATTTTCTTTTTTAGGATTTTTTATTATCTTTTTAGATTTTATCTTTCTTTTTAGATTTTTCATTTTTCTTTAGATTTTACATTTTCTTTTTAGAAAAATAAAAAAAATAAAATAAAAAAATAAAAAAAAGAGAAAATTTTGATCCATTTTTAAAGAATTAAACTTGATTTTAGGGATCAAGGAAACTCTTAACTAAAATTTCTTAATATAAGTCGAAAAGAGGAGTCTTATTGGATTTTTAGGTTAAGTAAAAAAAGGATAAGAAAGATAGCTAGATTTTAATTCTTACTTTAGTATATATACATTAAACATATTGAGGGATTAATCAAAGACTTAGTGATTTTATTTACATATATATATAATTAAAAAAGAAAAAAGAAAAAAAAAGAAAAAATATATATAAATATAAAATAAATAAATAATTACTTAGCCACTAATTAAGCTGGTTAGTTGTGCCTCAAGAAGCATGGCCAGTCACGCCTAAAGGTGGTTAAGTCCTTAGTATTCGTGGCCTAATTTACTCGAGTCCTCGAATCTTAGGGATGTATCTTCATCTGGTGCCCTAAGACCGACTGGTTTGGGAGTCATCGGTAAGAGGCTCGTTACATGGGTAAATTAGAAAGCCTAAGGAAGCTAAGGTAGTGTAAATAAATAAATAAATAAATATATTGTATATATTAGTAAATAAATGATCTTTAGTCGAAGAGAAATCCTTCATATTTATAGATGTATGTATACTTAGTTTGATGCAAAATCCGGTCTTCACTCTATTCCTTAGAAACTTAACATAAGTTGAAGATAAAACTCTAAATAGAAACTTATATAAAGAATGACGAGTTTAGGGTAACCTGAAACGTATAGATCAAGTAAAGTTCTTGAAAATATGGATCAAAAATTTCTCACTAACATTTTTCTTTTTTTCTTTTGGATTTTGTGGGTGCAATCCGCTGAAAACCCTTAGGAGACAACACTCCTCCTCTAGGGTAACCTAGAGGTTAACGGCTTATTGCATGTGCTCAGTGCAATCGTGTCACCTACGAAAGTGGTGTAATAATTTAGCTAGGATTTTTTCTTTTCCTCTTTTGCTCGGGGACGAGCAAAACCTAGGTATGGGGGTGCGATAGTTATTCATTTTTGCATCATTTTTCACATCCATATCATGCATTATGTAAATAAAAATAAGCTTTTTACTCTTTTTCTCTCTTAAATTGCAGGTCCATCATTAATGGAGAGGAAGGCCCATAATCTATGGAATTATCAAAGATTAATGGGATTAATTAAAGTGCCAAATAAAAAGCCCAAAAGTCTAGCCCAAGATCTGGAGTCATCCACGCATACACTCAGCATTCTAGAAGATCCACGTGGCCAACAGACTCCAACAGAACAGCAACAGAATCCGTTGGTGCAACGGCCAAGATTCTGCTGCGGAAACGCGGCTCTGGCCGCGGATCCGCGGCAGGAATCTGGCCGTTGAGCCAGAAATTTCATCCAACGGTCTAGATCTGGGAGCCTCCTCTTCTGAAGCTTATAAATAGACACCAGGACCTCTGCGAGAAAGGTGAGGAGAGATTTGGAGAGAGAGCTTGTATTTTAAGAGTTGTAGTTATTTTCTTTAGTCTTTGTATTGCTCTTGTAATCTCCTTCTTTCTCCTAGAAATTCTACAAAAGAGAGAAAGAGAGAGTGAGAGCTTGTAATCCAAGGGGTGACAACTTGAAGTAAGGATTTATCCAATCTCCCTTCTCATCTTTACAATTTCTAGTGCTTTACATTTCTTGCATTACTTTCTTCATGCTTTACTTTCATTGCACCATAAATTGTTGTTTTCTTTCATTGTAATGTCTAGCTAATTCTTCTAACATGACTAGCTAACCACTAACTTTGCTAACTTCTAACTCTTGAGTGATTGCTAACTTTTCATCTTGCAATTTTGAGTCTCTTTCATCCCCAATGAAGATGAGTTACTTTCATTCTTGACAAATTCTTGTTGTAATTCCATATGATTCATGTGAGCCTCACTTAGAGCCTTGTCTTTTAGAACAAGTGCCTTGATGGAACATGGAGATGGAGCACCTACCTATGCTATTTGTTTGTACAATTTTCTTACTTCAATTCTAACTTGATGTATGGCCTTGAAAGACTAATGAATCTTGTATCTTCTTCCTTAGCATCTTTGAGTGACACTCCTCGATTCCACCATTAAAATTCTATCTTGAGAGCCGATGAATCAATGAGGCTACAAAATAAGTCCGAGAGAGATCACTCATCTACCAAGTGGGAAAGTAATTTGACCAACAAGCAAGATAAACCCTTCGTCGATGAATCAACATGAGGCATGCATCACCATAATGAGATTAGTAAGTTAGCAAATTAGAAAGGTTAGCTAGTCATGGTTTCTTCCATCTAAAAGTCTTTCGAAGTTTTTCTTCTTTAGTTTTCTTTCTAAAGCTAGTCTAGTTTTCGAGTTCTTTTCTCTTTCTTTACATCATTTTTCTTTTCATGCACAAATCCACCACAAATTCTTCACCTATTTTTCCATGTCTTTTTAATTCTTTTGAACATAGAAGAACACTCGTTTTCTTTCTTCATCATTCAACCGTTAAAGCTTCCATCGCGAGCTCTCCCTGAGGATCGACCCGTAATAGCCCATACTACTACGGTGATTCGGAGGAGTAAATCAAACATTGTTAATACATTTTGGAGTGATTAAGCACCAAAGGTTGATTCTAAACCTTCTCTCTTTAGTTGAATATTAGTGCAACTCAACTCAACTCATCGGCACCCTGAAGGGGATAGCTTTTGAATGGTCATGAGGCTCCCAGAAGGCTCCATCAAGAACTGGGGTGATCTGGAGAAGCTTTTCCTTACACGCTTCTTTAAAGATGACTCAAAAATTACCATGCCAACTCTCTTGGTGATGAGGCAACAAAAAAGAGAGTTAGTTAGTTAAAGTATTTATGGAGAGATTTGGGAATATGGCACTCCAATGTCCTAGTGGTATGACCCAAGCCACACTGGTGGAAACATATCGTCACAATCTGCAAACTCACTCCTAGCTCAGATAGGAGTAGCTGAAAGTCATACCTAGAAGCAGTTAGTACAACAAGGTAACAGGCAGAAGAGATTATCGCCAAGGTTAAGGCAAAAAAAAATAAGCCCAGACCTGAAAAGTCAACGAGGCGCACGCTAGCTAGAAGTATCTTTCCAAGCTAAAAGAAAGGACACATTGATGAAAGAAATAAAGTCCCCCTCAAGTCCCAACCGGCTAGAGGGGGTAGCTCTTCAACCCAGTTATGCACCAACAAGTAGTAGTTCTTCAAGGACGAGCATGTAGATTCATTATTCAAGTTATTCAACAAGAGCAACGATTGAAGATTCTTGAAGCTAGACGTTCTGAGGAGGTAGGCAAGACTGACAATCTCAATTATTGCTTGTACCACAGGATGCTGAGGCACCCTATCAAAAGCTGTTACACCTTCAAAGACATTATCCAAGCTTTGATTGATGCGGAAGTGCTCAAGCTTCACCCGGAGCAGAAGAAAATGACAGTAATAAGATGTCATTTCTTCATTCGGGGTCCAGCCTCCAATACCGGCGGAGGCTCCCATCCCGAAAGGGGAATTAAAGGTGCTCAATACAGATCCACACCCCTAGCGAGAGAAAGGTCTCTTACCTGTTCCAACTCCTCAGGGGGAGAAATCATGTGGATTCATCCGACCTCGTGGAAGGCCAATAGTGGACTACTATTACCAACATAAAATCCAGGGGAAAAGAAAAAAACTTCGCCTTGTAATGTGGTGTGTGCTTTCTCCCGGGAAAAAGAAACTAATGTCCCCTTGCTAACCGATTCAGAGGAGGAGACAATCATCCTTTGCTGTATAACTGAATACATTGCTCATAGCAGGGACCCGCTCGGGTCAGTCGTACTTGAAGAAATACGACGAAATGGTGTCAAATCTACCTAAACCCACCCCAGAGCCAACCAAGAAATTCATAAAGTAACCCGTGGAGAAGTAAAAGGAGCTTCGATATGTCGAAGCCCTTCTGAAAGACAAAGTGGAAGGATCTTCAGCACCTTACCGCTTTGATATTTTAGCTCAACTGACTAATATCCCAGCCAGGATCACCCTTTATGAGCTCTTGAGACCGCCCAAGTCAACAAGGGAAGCCCTTTAGAAGGAAGATGAAGAAGACTGCCTCCACGCTTCTCAACATGCCCTTTCATAACCTTCACTTCAGACGACATGTAGGTTAGGAAAAAAATATGATAGGCCCTTGTACTTCACATTGTTTATTGGATCATTTGAAGTGAGCCGCATTTAGGTGGATCCAGTATCTGCGTTGAGCATCATGCCCCGCCGGGTCATGCAACACTTGGAAATCCCCACTCACTGATTCAGCACCACTCAAACTACCATTTACGATTTCAACGCCAATGGTGTGCGCCCAATGGGAAAGATTAGACTCAAATATCAGATCGAAAATCTAAGATCCAAGGTGACGTGCTATGTTATCGACGTCGACACTTCATATAATTTACTGCTGAGACAACTATGGATTCATTGCAACTCCCACCGTCCCCTCTACTCTCCATCAAGTCATGAAGTATGTTGACGGAGATGGAAAAGTTCGAACATTGATCACCAAAAGGCATCCGTTCAAGGGAGTAAAGAACTACGTCACAGACTCTCTCCTATACCATAATTCTCTGGAGACATATGAGAATTCCCAGCCAGAGGAACTAGACTCTGGTAAAAAAGCTGATGACGAGCTAGAGACAGAATAAGAATATCTTTGGGAGTTGAATTCACTTGTAACGAGCGTTAATAAGCTCAATGTCAATAACACCGCCAATGATGTAGGCAAATGGTATATTAATGAAG